>JAFLJL010002718.1:0-23527 GCA_018398815.1 Conus ventricosus
ATTGCCGTCTCGGCACCGCGTTCCACGAGCCGCCAACAGGCCCTTGAGCGAGAGCTTGCGCATGGACAGCACCCGAGAGATCGTTTGTCTGCGTCTGACGATGGCAGTACACATGCGATGCAACGCTACTGGGCAGACTGACGAGTCCGAGCCCAGAGAGCTACAAGTGCGTCCTTAGACTTTGTCAAGCTGGCTGCCTCAGAGGCAAAGCATGCATTGCCTGATAGTTGTGGGTAGTCTGTACCCGACTCGCTCTGGCACACTTTGCAGTCAACCGCTGCAGGCTACATCTCACAAGACCGGCGTTGGATCCGTTAGAGATGAGGACAAGATGCAGCGTGCAGGGAAGACTGCGCCACTGTTCAGTCAGGCAGTTGTAGCGACTCTGGTACCGTCTTCCGGAACATCGCTGCGGGGGCTGAATCGGGCTGGGACTTTAGCAGCCGGTGGCTGCCCCGCCGGGAGCTTGAACGACATCAGGACCACGGCTGTTATTCCAGTCGACCTCAACACGTACTTGTGGAAGAGTGAGTGCGTATTGGCCACTCTGTACAAGTCTGCAAGCAGCAAAGTAGCGGACATTGGTCGCCGTATGACCTCGTCACTGTGCACATCTGCCTGGTGGTGCATGGTTCCTCAAACGTGATTCGCGTGCTGACCTCTGAGCAGACGTCTGAGCACTGCACGGGTGCAGTGGGCAAGGAAGGCTCAGGAGCGAGCTGACAGCATCACAACCCTTATGTACAGCGCAGAAACTTTGGCATGGCACGACTTGTACATCCCCAGTCTGGATGGAGCCCCTGGTCCGGAGAGGGCTCTGGTCCATCCGATCAATTTCACCTGCTCCCCACAAAGCCGCCTGCTCACCAAATGTGGCGGCCCTGCGAGACTCTGCGCTGTCTCATGGCTGCCAGCTCTTTGGAGCATGAGGTCCTCCTTCAGCGACACGGGCGATACCTTCTCAAACGCTAAGTGTGCTAGGCATTACGACTGCGGTGCGAGCGCCTCCGCCACGGCCGACACTTTCACACAACGAAGCCCTGGGAGCGTCGCAGCACTGCAGATGGACCCAACACGCATGCTGCATCACTCAGACGGTCGCTCCTACGCCAAATACTGAGCTGGACGGCATGGTTAGACAGAATGCTGCAGTGTGGGCTCGTTTCTGAGTCCGGACTTCTGCGAACCACGCTGTACTCCAGCGGGCAGCAATGGGATGCGCCAAATTGCTGGCCGCCACTTCTTTGCCTTTGGGTGGACGGTTTTGCTTAGCTGGGACACGCAAGCGAGCCGCACCCTCGCGCACAGGCTCGGCAGAGGTTACTTACGTGCGGTGCAGCGAGGGCTTCAAGAGATGGGATGCGTTTGGGAGAAGTACGATGCTGATGGTGCTGGGCGTTGTGGGGTTGGAGGAGAATATGAAGCGCAGGTGGGCTTCGGGTGGTCGAATGGCGTGGCACTGCATCTGATGGTTGCGCATGGCATCACTTTTGTGAGCATCGGCGCGACGGTATGCGCCTGCATCGGCGTCGCCACTGGCGCTGCGGACAAGGAAACGAGTGCCACACCTGGTGAGCTAACAACTATCACAGCAACGTACGACGCTACGCGCTGCCGTCACTTTTGGACCAAGGCGTGCCATTGACAAGAAGGTGCATCTCCTTTGAATGGTTTGCAACGTGCGCAAGTACGTGGGCAAGCTGGAAAACAGCAGGACGAAAGCAAGGGCAAGGACCAACAAATGGATGCAAGACACTGAAAAACCACGTCGATAGCGCACCCATTGAGCGAGCTGTCTTGCTGCTACAGGCGCGTGATATAGCTGCTCCCAAGCCCACTCCATGCGTGTTTGTGACGGCAGCCCATCAACCTGCCCTCGCACGAAACGGAGCCCCCTCGCAGCAGCCACGCATGCATCACAATGCAGCACAATTCGAAAGTCACCCTGAGAGTTGCGAGGCTGTGACGTCACGGCTGCGGCGTGATGTGAAGAAGGCCATCCTTGCGAATATCGATGATGCACTTGTTCACAGTGTACTTGGTCTGCTCGCAGAAGCCGCCGTGTCCAGCACACGCTGTACATCCTGCATGCTCCTCGGCCTCCACTCGCACACAATGACATGCAGAGCTGCGCACCACACACGGGACATCCAGTCGTGTACCGGGAGCAAGCGAACTAGCTTCAGTGGACGGCACAAGCAATGCTGTAATACTCTTGCCCCGCAGGTGCAAAACCTAGGGGTGCCACCGCTCAAAACGCATGCACTCACACCTTTGACGGCGGTGCCCAGTGGCGAATGTGCACCGCTTGCAATGCTGCTGCTATCAGCACACCCTGCGCGCCGTCGCTGAATTGCTGTAGCAGCGCAGGCTTTCACTTGTATGCCCCGGCACGGCATTGCCACAGGCTCCATGCCTTCCGAAGGACTTTGCGGATCCAATAGATCAGCGGCTCGCCAGGGCTTGCGCACCGCTTTGCGCCATCCACAGCTTCACTCTCCACCGCATCGCGGTGCAGCTGACACGACCTCAGAGACGCTTCAAGCCTCCTCGGACAAATCTAAACTCTGCTCTACACGCACATGCCGATCTAGCGCGATTGGTGTACGCTTAGCATGTGCAAAAGTGTGTGCGACTCGTGTGCGGTGGACATCCCCTGCTTTGCTTGACTCATCAAACAAAGTGCCGTGAGCAATCGCCGCGCATGCGTGCTTGAAGGCCCACCTGAAAGCTCGGCTCGGTGGCGCGTGCGCATGTACGCGGGGTTGTGGTTTGTGGGGTCCTCCACCCACGGAATTGCATTCGCCGCACAGTACTGCCGCAGGTCGTCCTTCTCAAACTGCAGATAACGGCCGGATCACAGCAATGCTCTGCAGACTCTCGTCGTGGTCGCCTGCCAGGTGTGACAAGGCGGTGCGTGCGCGCATGCCCGCGAGACCCCTTTGCCCACTGCCAAACTCTCCGCCGCAGTAGATACGTCTCTTTCTGGTCACCTGCGAGCCAGCATCAGGGTCTTCAAACAGCCGCGCAGGGTTTGATCGCATCATCTCGCACGTTTGACCGGCTCTTCTTGCACATCTGCGAGCTTGCGGCACTCAACAGCTCGGGCGTGCCTGCATGGTGGGCGACCATCACCGCACTGGCGCCTGCAGCCGCCGCCGCGCGCCCCAGGCAGTGTAGCGGCCAATCCTCGCGGCCTCCATGACCCTGTTCTTGGGCCCGTGCGCCAACTCAAGCGCTTCCGAGCGCCCTTCTAGGCCGAGCGCCCGGGCGAACTGCAGCACCGCCGCACTCTCTGCGGCGCCCTCCTGGCGCAGGCCGTGGTCGTGGTGACGACGGCGGCCTCTGCGAAGAGCGCTTCGGCTTTCAGCGGCAAGACTGCCGACACAATGCGTGCGTCGGGCTCGCGACCGCGTGCAGCATGCACATACTGTCGGAGCCGCCAGAGACCGCCAAAACGACCTTTTTATTGCTTTGACATATTTTGCGTGCGCTTCGTCGTATCTCGCTGCACAGACAGCGCTGCATGCCGGCTTCGGACATTAAACTGCTTTCGCAAGGTCCTTGCACAGCGACCGGCGCGCTATCGTTACGCTCATGCTCACAAAAGCAACAACAAGTTTGCTTGCCTTGATTGTGTGTGCGGCATCCGAGTGTCCTTGGGCGGCAAGCGGCATGACGGAAAGTGTGATTATACGTGTGACGAATCCGATCTGGCAGCACACATCGTCAGACGTCAGCATTGCCTGAGACGAACAGGCTTGCAGAAACTGCAGAACTTCACCTCGCACTCTCCACCGTCCACAGTTCGCGGCCAACAGCTGCGTCCATGGCGCCTTGTCAGAGACCATCCAGCCTCACAATTCGGGCCGCCTTCCTACGAACTCTCCGCGCTAGGCTTCAACGTGCATCTGCCACGGCATCCAGCCATCATCACCCTGCCGCGTGCCCCCTTGCTTCAACAGGACGATGGTCGCGCCCGTTTGCAACCCCGCTCTATTGCAACACCATCGCGGCTCGCCACACTGCACGTCTGCCATCCACATCAGCCAGCCTCTCGCACAGCCGCCTATACATCGCTCCGTCTGCTGGCACACACGGTAGATGTCCGAGCCCTCTATGTTGAACGCGTAGCAGTTCGAAAACATACGCTGCACGTCCAAGTGCACATGCGAAGCACTCGGGTAGCGCCCCTGTGAGAGCTGCGTCCAGATGGTGCCTAAATCGATGGGTTCAGAATCTGCTCGTAGTAGCCGGGCACGTCCCTTGGAACCGGCCTCCAGGAACGGCTCTGCAAGCTCGTACGTCCGAAGCTTCGACAGCACGGCCGCCATGGCCTGCATCTGTGCCAGCGCCTGTTGCGACATTATCTGCTGCGTCGGCTGCTGCTGCTGCGGCGGTGCCGCAGCCTGCGTGCCTGTGCCGCCTGCTGTTGCCTCAACGCTGCTTCACGCTGCTGCTGTTGCTGCTGGAGCAGCTGCTGCTGCTGCAGGGCCTGCTGCTGTCGCTGCTGCTCTGCAGAGCTGTTGCTGCAGCGCCTGCTGCTGCTGCTGCTGCTGCTGCTGCTGCTGGCTGCTGCTGCTGCTGCTGCTGCCTGCTGCGCTTGCGCGTGCAGCTGTGCCGCTGCATCGCCTGCTTGTGCCCCGTCCCCGTCCGCCGCCTCCGCCGCCGCCAGCTGACACAGCTCTTGAAGCGTGCACATCTGATTCCAGCGCGCCTCGAGCTGCCGCGCGGCCACGGCAATCTCGCTATCTGGCTCGTTGAACTTGCGGCAGTTGCCCCAGACAAGCGCCATATCGGCATACAGCTCCGCAGCGAGCCGTACTTGCCCTGTTGCAGCTTGCCGTAGATCGTGCCAAAGTCCATGGGCGCTTAATAATTTCGTGGTAGAATGGAATTTTCCCGCGGCACCGGCTCATTGAAGGGTGCGCGTTCGCTCCGACATCAGTTGCCCAACGGCCTGTGCCGCGCGCGCGACCCAAGCGCCATTTGCGCGTCCTGCACACATGCGTCGAGGTTCGTTTTTCCCGCAAGAGCTGGAAAGGTGGAGCGGGCATGTCCACACACGGGATGGTTTGAGCCAGGGTAGGACGCACCTCGCGCGCCTGCTCGCTGCGCGCGCGCGCTTGCCCGCCGCTGCTGGCCGCCCCTGTGATGGATTCCTCTGGCCACGCGTTGGTTGGCCCCCCGCGAGCCCCATCAGCTACCCGGCCCAATTGCGCCTCTGTCACCGCCGCGACGTCGGCGTCGTCATCGTCGTAGTAGAACCTTCCGCCCCACGTTTGCGGCGGCTGCGACGCGATGCCAGCGCCTCCGGCGCAGAGTCACTACTCTTGCTCGGCTCCACTGCCTGTGGCCGCAAGGGCCCTTGTGCGTGGCCCCCACTGGAATTCCCACCCGCGTACATCCAATCGTCGAGCTCCACCGTGTTCGCATCAGGTGGGGGATGCTCGGAGCCACCGCGGTGCGCCTCTTCTTGTGCCTTGATGAATGCAAGCGGCAGAGCAGTTTCGACAACCCACGTGGGTGCACCTTGCCGTGCGTGAAGCTCCTGGACGCTTCGCGCCGCCGGTTGCCGTCAGGCCCGCTGATTGCCGGCCTGCGGGCCCTGTGGCGTCCGAGGCACGTGGTGGCAGTCGGTGGCTGTGGCTGCGGTGGCATGCCGAGATGCACCTGCGGCGCAAACCCGTTGTTTGCGTGTTGAGCTCCCGCGAGGTGCGGCGGCGCGGCCTCTGCGCGTGCTGCGGAGGCGGTGGGAGCTGGCAGCGGTACAGGTTTTTAGTGTCTTTGGAGCGTCTGCGTCCTTGAAAGGGGTTGGCCACAACGCAGCGGTCGAGGATGCGGCACGAGGCCAGTGGCGCGCAGTCGCGGTCGTGGCAGGCGGTCGCGGGGACAGCTTGGCCCGTCTAGAGCCCCCTTCGAGCTCGCGGAACGCCATCGCCACCTGTGTGCACTGCAAAATTGTAGCGCCAATGCAGAGCCAACGCATCGCTTCCACGATGCATCCAGGAGGAAGCACGCGACACAAAGAGTTTTACAGTACTGTGCGCTTGCCATGCACCAGAGACGCAAAAGGCCAATACGGGATCCTCCAAGCCCCATGCGCCCTTGCCCTTTTCCCCCCAACCCCCAAAAGTGTGCGCCAAAAAACCTCGCGGGGCGGATTAAAAGGTTTCGACAAGTACGAGAGAGCACCTGGCCAGCGCGGGACGCAGTTTTCCACAAGCCACGCCATTTGAGCGAAGCAAGCGCAAGCCGCGCCACGCCTCCGAGCTCGTCGTCAGACGAGGATACATCATGCCTACATCGCCACGCGGCCACCCTGACGCCCCGACTGTATCACCTCGCGGTGAGGGAGCCGCTCCATGGGCTGCATGCGAGCAGACTGGGTGTTGAAAAAAGGAGTTGGTAAACTGCGGCGCGGGTCCTTGCCGATGCTGCGTGCCCCCGGGTCAGGGCATGATGTACTTCCGCCGCTGCGACATGGCGCTGGCGCCGCTGACAGGTGCCGCCTTTCCGTCTGCTTCGTCTGTCGGTGGTGCCACGCCAGACGCCGAGGGCCTCCTTGCGCTCCTTCGCCCCGCCGCCGCTGCGGCGCTCGCGGCAGCGGCACCCACGGGCGCGTTCTGCCCTTGACGGGCCGCTTACCATACTTGCGCTTGCGGCGATTTGCGCTGCTCGGACCCGCAGGACTCCTTTCCTGCAAACCCTTCGTCTGAAGCACTGGCGCCTCCTCGTGAACGACGCGGCCGAACTCGACAATGGGTTCGAGCGCGCGGATGCCTGTGGCAGGCCCCCTCGCCGGTCTCAGTCTCGGCGAAGGGAAATGGCCAGGGCGGCTCGAGCGCTCGTCGCCCGGGTCATTGTCCGCACGGCCGCCGCCGCGAGCGACCCGCGGTCGCGCACGCGACCCTCTGCCTTCGGGCTCCTCTCCAGCGGCGGCGGCGGCCGCCGCCGCCTCGGCGGCCTGCCGGGCGGCGGCAGCAGAGCGCGCTGTTGTGGGGCCCTATGTACGCTGCCCCTGCTGCCCCCTTGGCCTCTTTGCGATGGCCTTCTCTTCCACGCGCGCCGCCGCTGCACGCGCCGCCTGCATGCGCCGCGCTCCGTGCGAAAACTCCCACAAGCAATAGGAAACGAAAACGGGAAAAACCCACATAGTCTGCTCAGACAAAAGAGTCTGCACGGCTGGCAACATCCAGCAACACACCAAACAAGAATAGCGACGCCGCCGGGAACTATCCTCAGTGTCCATGTAGCTCCACCGCCCGGACAGCAGCGCGATGCGACGGAGGGGCGAATTGCGTCATACAGGGCGAGCATGCAGCGCGCCAGCAACTGCGGCGTCGTCGCTTGCAGCACGTTGATTGCACCAGCGCTTGCGGTACTCCAGGCCGGGCTCTGCACAGAGGCGACGCTTGCATACCTCTCTGCCATATGGCGCGGGGAAAAAGATGATGAACTGCGTTGCGACGACGAACTCTGCCAGACTGGCACAAGCAGGAATGCATGTGATGAAACCTATGGTCACACACTGGTGCAGCCAGCACGGAGGATGGTCCCTATCCGCATCATCATCAGGAGAGAACGCACCTCCCAGCCCTGATCTAGCACGCCCCAAAGGTTGTACTCTAGCCGAAGCGGTATCCTGCAGCGTTCTAAAGAGGGTCATGTAGCCCTCGGGCGCCTTGAGCGCGCGGTGGTCCCGCGGGAAATCAATTTCAGTGCCATTTGGGACTGTTTGCGGACGGCAAGTTGCCACGTTCCGCCTCGCCCCCCGCTCGCCTCGTCCCTTTTACCGAAGCTTCGCAAACCAAATGAATGCATTCTTTTACGTGCCCTGATTGCGAGATGGTAGGCAAGCACGGTAGGCCTCGCGGCTTATGTTTCCATGGAACGTTGCTTGACACTTGGGACAGTTCGCACCGTTGCTCGGCGCGGCTTCGGTTTTTGCTGCTACGCAGGCTTGTATGTTCTTGCAGCGCGTGCAAGAACTGCACGTGACGGGCGACATCAGGATGGGGAAGGCGAAGGGCTTGGCAGCGGATGCCCGCAAACACCACCCCGTTGGGCCCTGCCGCGGCGCTTCAGCTTTTTGCTATCCTCAACGGCCTTTTGCAGCACGCGCGCCGCTTCTGGCCACGAGTGCCCGTTGAGCACGCGAAACCCCTTGAGCGTGGCCACCAGAACTGTAGGCACAGAAACGGGACGACGGCCCGGAGCAGCATCAGCACATGCTAACATAAAGAAACCACTCGTGACTACAACAGGATTGAGGGCAGGGCAGCAGACATGGTCATGTGGGACGCGCCGGTATGGTTCTGGTAATGTCCATGGTGTACACTCAGGCTTGAGTATCTGCTCTGCGTAGCGCGCAGTCCTCACCCTCGCGTGGGCCCCCGCCGCCTCGCTGCTGCACGCTGAGGTCACGCTTCCAACGCGCTGGGGTGGCACCCCCTCGGGCCCCGGGCTTGGGGCTTTGCAATTGACATTGCCTCCATGGCTGCGTCCCCCTGTAGCCTTTCCAGTCCCCCATTCTGCCATGTCGGCGTCCTCCTCTACGACCTTTTGCCCTGGGTGCGGCACACGCAGCACGCTGCCCCGGAGCAAGTACAGCGGGAGCGCCCCGCGCATCGCGGCCATGGGTATGCGCACGGGCCGGCCGTCTCGCCGCGGCCGCCTGCCTTGCATTCGGGCAGACCCACGCACCGCCAGGCGCGCCACGCTGCCCGAGCACCGCATGTGGTACGCTGCGCTGCATGCATCGCAGCGCACATCTGCCCCCTCCTGCAGCGTGCACAGCACGCAGCCATACATTTCGTATTCGAACGTACCCGCGAGCTCGGGCCCGCTTGCGTGAAGCTCGATCCTCCGGAGCGAGCATGCCGACGCACCCCCCTCGCCACCGAGTCCGCATGCCACTGCTGTGCAAGCACGCGACGCTCAATCTCCTCGCGCACCGTGTGGCTGGTCGAGGAGCACATCGCACAGTAGATTGAGCAGCGCGGCGCGGTCCACGACGTCGAGGTGGTCGTACTCCCCGGGAGATAACTCATCCGGCGTCGTATCCATGTGTTGAGGCGCTGCACGTAGCCAGCCAAGCCCTGCGGCCCGCAGGTCATCTGTGGCGGGAGGCATCTCGCCGCATTGCGCGGGCTTGGGGTCCTCGCGAGGGGGGCGGGCGCCTGTGGCCAGGGCCCCGAGTGGCTGCTCGGCCGTCGGCTGATGACGTGCTGGCGCCACCATTCGAAGCAGTGCAGGTAGCGGAGGTACTCCCACAGATGGTCCTTCCTCTGTGCGTGTCAAGCGTGGAGAGCGGAGCTTGCGCGCCGCGCGCTGCGCCTTGCTATCGTGCCAAGCCAGCGCCCGTAGGAGGCAGATGGCACCTCGTCGCGAAGCACCGAGTCGTCGTTGGCCACAATCGCTGCCAGCAGCGCCTCAAAAGGGGAACGGTGAGAGGCGGAGCTGCCACGAGAACCCCCGCAGCACCGTGTACACCTGCAGCGCGAGCGCCATGGCGCCCGAAGGCACCTTGAACGTTAGATCCCAGTCCGGCACACGTACTGTGACGGGGTGTGGGCCCACGCCGGCCTGCGAGCGCTCCTGCTCGGGGAAGTTGATGAGGCCGTTATTCATCCGAGTGGAACTCTTTCGTTGATGGGCGCACGCCGCGCGGCCCGCCACCTCCGCCGCGGCGTGCGCCCGCCGTGCTGGGTCGCTTGCCTTACGGTGCCGCCCTTTCCTCCTCACAACGTGGCCCCCTGTCTCACAGCCTCAGGCAAAAGCGCACCAGCGCAGACCGCCCCTGGTGGCACACGCGCACGTTTGGCGAGCGGGAACGCGCACTCAATGAAGTCCGTCATCCTCACTGACGTCATTGTCGCCGTCATCGTTGTCAAACTCGTCCTCGTCGAACTCGTCTGTCACCGATCCCGAGGCGCCCGAGTTCCCGTTGCCAAAAGCATCGTCGATATCTTCGAGTCGTCCCAGTTGATGGCGTTGGGGCCCGGCGGGGTTGCCTTTTGTTTCTCGCGTCCGCTGCGCCTGGGCCCCGCCCTTGCCACCTTGCTCTTGCGGCCGGCGACTTTGCGCCAGGTTGGCTCTGGGTCCGTTTTGGCGAGCCTTGGCTTGGAGGCGGCGGCGCCGCCGCCGGTGGAGGCGAGCCCGGGCGGGAGTCCGGCAAGCGGCTGCGCTGGCGGCCTTTGCGGTTTGCGGTGTCCATGCGGCCCCGCACGGCTTGGGGGGGGTCCCGGGCGCGCGAGCGCCGCCGGCTAGAGCGTGTGTTAAATCGTTTCTACGCTGGCGCTCGCTTCGCGACCGCTGAGGCGGGATTTAATGCAGAATTTAGAGACGGGTTGAGCGCGAACGGCTGGCCGACACCGCGCTGCCTGGCGCGGCTTCTCGAAAACGAGCGCAGAGTCCAGCGGGAGCGCCGGGTCGAAACCTGCGCTCTTTGTGCGTCGTGCAGAGGGGTTCTGCTGGGGCCCAAGCGGACTACCGAGGTCTGCGGCCGCAGGGTCGCAGAAGCTGGGGTAGCAAGGCTTGCAACGTACCCACGGATCGAGAGGGCGAGTGTGGCCGGCGAGCGTCACCGAATGCTCTGGGCACACACCACCAGCGCTTGCTGGAGCGTCGCGCGCACAGCAACGTGCAGGCCCCGACAGCCGACCGGCGATTCGCGCACCCGCACGCTCTGGCACGCAGGCCCTCTGATACGCCCTGAAGGCTCACCGGACACGTCGAACGGGCGAGCGCACGATCTGTGCACCCCTCATTGTGCGCGTCCTACTGCATCCCGGGTTGGACCGCGATCGCGACAGTCACTGCGGACCTGGCTGCGCAGCGGGAAAACGCAGAGAGGGGCCGAAATCCAGTGAACCGCACCTTCTCGTACTGGTCTGCGACCGGGGCGGCACTCAGCCGCAAGGGAGTGGCCCGGCCGGAGCGCCAGTCCTTTGCTGCCATCGCAGAGCCAATTTCACAATGCAGCGCCCCGAGTGCCCGCTGCCTCTGGGCACCATCACAGAGCGGCTCACAACGCGGTTACATCAGCTAGTAAAGTTTGTCGACGTTCCTTTGGGCGCGCCTGCCCAGGTTCAAATCTTCTCGGGGCGCTTGGCCCAAAACGGCCCGGGAGCACCCTTTTGGTCACTGGTCACGAGCTCCAAGCTGAGCCCGGGTGCAGGCATGCAGGGGCGTGCCAACTCGAACGTGTAAACAATCTACCTATGAAGCCTGATGTGGCATGTTGTGCCGCGAGAGCGGGTTCGTATAGCTCGTTGCCAAATAGAGGCGTTGTCTTGCGGCGAGCGCCCCGTGAACGCTAGGGGCTGAGAGCGCGCCTTGCTCCCGAGCGCCCCGCACCGCGTGCTCCGTTTAGCGAGGCAGAGCCATGTTTGCATTGCGGACACGGCTGCTGCGTGCTCCGGCTCTGCGCTGCCGCGCGCGCAGCGCCTAGCTTTGCGGGTGCAAGCCGCTGCGGTAGACTAGCCGGGACCGGCCCTAGCGCGGCTGCAGAGGACCAATACGGGGAAAGGCGAAGAGTACTACGACGAAGAGGAAAAATGCTGACGAGGAAGAGTTGGGACGGGGAAGAGGAGTTCGAATACGAGGAGGAAAGGGGGACTCGGGTGTTTGAGACCGACTTTCTCCCGACGAAGCAGCAAAAGAAGAAGGTCGTGCACCCCGGCAAAAAGAAAATTCGTTCACGAAGATGGAAAATGCTCAGCGAAGCGGGCGGCCGTGTCAGGACGAAGTGGAGCCGAAGAAGCGCTTGAGCTGGCGTTAGCGACGGCGCCCTGTGACCTTCACCGAGACGCTCGAGATGCACCGCGCTTGAACCTTGCCCCAAATACGCGGATCAGCAGCTCGAGCGACCGTGAACCTGCCCCCCGGGCACGGGCAAGACCCGCGCGTCGCCGTCATCTGCCCGGGCGAGCAGGAGGCTGGGGCCCAAGGAGGCCGGTGCTGACCACGTGGCGGCGAGGCCTTAAATAGACGAGATTGCCGGAGGCATGATGGACTTTTGACAGCTCGTGGCAACGGGCCCGGGCATGATGCCCAGATCGCCAAGCTCGGCCGAGTCCTGGGCCCACGAGGGCTCATGCCCAACCCGAAAAGCCGGGACGTGACGCCCAACTTGGGTTTAGTGCGCACCGAGTACAGCATGCTCCTTGTCTTGGCGTTCCGCACGGCCCTCCTTCGTGTCTGCACATGCGCCTACTTGCCTTGCCTTTTTGGGTGCCACGTCTGCTTACCCAATAGCCTCCCCTAACGCCAAAGCGAAGCACGACTGCTTGTCAGAAGCGGTGCAAAACCGCGGGGGGAGTTGAAATGGCGTCACGTGGCGTTCGGCGTGGCGTCGGCAATGGCTTGCTGAGGCATGGCTCCGTGTCCTGGCTGTCCCGCAGGTTGCATGGCGTGGGGTCCTCCGTTCCCTGTGAGCGTGCTACAACTGAGCGGCGGCCATGCTGCCATGCGGGCCGTCAGCGACTTCAAGGGGGCAAGGTAGAGTATCGCTTGGATAAGCAAGGCAACCTGCATATTCCTTTTGGCAAGGCCAATTTCAAATGAAGGACCTGATGACCAACCCTCTCCGCAATTTTCGTGCGCTCCCCGCCCCTGCGCGCCCCGCCGTGATCCGACATGCTCTACAGCAGCGTTGCACAGCTTGTCCGGGCTGGTAGGGCGGAGTTTCGCTGCAGGGGTTGGCTGCCATTGCACCGTGCCCCTCTTGTTGCGGGGGAATTTGGGATGCAGCGCATTTTTTATCCATGGAAAACACGCATGTGCGCCAGCACTGGGCCTGCGATATTTGTGTCTTTGGACTGTTGTCAGCCAAACTGTTGTGTGCGCCTTGTACACCCGCAGCTTTCCCGCATGTTGTGTTCGTACTACATAAAGTCCTGCGCTGTGTGCAGGCTTCGTTGAAAGCGAACAGGCCCCGTGGGCCTAAAAAGGGCGTGTACTGGAATCTTGTATGTCTGCACAAAAATGGGCCCCTCTGTTCGGGTGAGCTTGCAAAGCATGAAGGCTTCCTTGAAATCGGGCGCTAGAGCGCAGCCGAGAGCTGCGCTTTCATTGGCGCTCTGGGTGCAGCTTGAAGTGTTGGGGAGCAGAGCGGTTGAAGAACGCTCTCCGCACCCTGCACTGTAGCAACCGCCTCCGCGCGGCCTGCGTACTCTATGCAAAAACGTTTGTTGGTTTGCCTGGGGGTCGTACGTAAGCCCGGGGGGGGTTTTTGTTAACCGGAAATTTGCTTGTTTTGCAACCGGTTCTGGTTTTGGGCCCGCTCAAAGGGCCCAACCAAATTGCTGGTCCTACACGCTCTTTGCATTTGGGGCCCCGGGACCGCACTTTTCAACTAAAAGGGGGCCCCAACGCCCGCGAAAAACTTTCGTGCAGAAGCATTATCAGGTTTGTCGTTGTTTTGAAACGTGGTGACCTTTGCTCGGTGCGGGGGCTTTCCCGGGCGGTCCCGTCGTGGTAATCCCTTTCCTGGGCGGCCCCTTCAAGAGGGTTGATAGAAAAATCTTTTTTCCCTCTCCGGGTTTCAAATTTGGAACCAAAAAAAGAAACACTAAGGGCCTTGCAATGCCCCACAAGGTAAGGCTCGCCCTCACAACATCATGCCCCCTAAATCAGGGGAAAAACTTTGGGCGCATGGGCCCGTGCTGACCCTCTTCGGTTTATTAAAGTTTGTCCTTTTTGGGCCTTTCTCTCTGGGGCAGGTAAAATTTCACTTGGGCGCAAGCCCCCTTTTGGCAGGTCGGTCACCCCGCAGGGCCGCGACCCACTTGACGCCGAAACAAAACAAAATGCCGTTACCCCTAAATGACCCAAACGCTAGCTCACGCTTTCACTTTCTCCCAAAAACGTGGGGTTTATCACCCCTGCCCCCCCGGGCCGTCCCCAAAGGGTTTCCCCAAAGGGTAAAGCAGATTGAGGGCCCCCCGTTTCCCCGGGGTGGGGCCCCCAAAGGGTCTCCGTCACTGGGGGCTCAAAGGCTTTCCGTTGGGGGCCCCCTGGGGTTGAGCCCCTCGATTCCCGCGCTCGCTTTTGCGCCCCCCCGGCGTCCCGGGGCCGCGGATGCGTTTCGAGGGGAAACCCTTTGGGTGGGGGGGTCGAGGAGGGGGAAAAACTGCCAAGCAGGCGTGGGGATTTTTGAAAAGGAAAATGTTTTCGGGCAGGGTCCTCGTGCTCCCCCGGGCAATAAATGCGGCGCGCTTGTGGGGGTTTGGGACCGCCTCCCCGGGGAGGTGAGGGCCGGGGGGTGGCGGGGGGGTGGGGGGGCGGGGCGGGTGGCCGTACAATCTCGAACCCGGGGGCTTTCCCCGCTGCGTCGCGAGCGTGCTGCACACCGCAAGCGCTGCGGTGGGCAGGAGCGGGTGGGGGCTCCCTTGCGGAACCTTTTTTGAAAACCTTTTTGGGTGCGGGCTTTCTGGACGGGGCCTGCTGCTTTTGGGGCCAAAGGGGCAACTGCCCGCCCCTGCAATCCCCCTGCCTTTTGGGGGGGGTTTGCATTTAAAACAAAAACCCGGAAGTGCGGACAAGCGGGGGGCCGCCCACGGACTCGCCAAACAGCAACATTTGCCGGGGGAGCTTCGGGAGAGACGATGACAAGGCAAACAGAAACCCCCAAAACGGGGGCGAAACCCCACAATGATGCATTGCCTCTCCCTTGTTGGCGAAACAGGGCGCGCGTGTGCCGTCTTCGGCGATTTGGGCACTTTATCGGCTGCTATCGATTTTTCTCCCGTCTTTAACCCAACGTGCTCTGGCGCAGAGATTTCGCCCCACCCAAAGCCGTCACGGGGTGCTTTTTCCCCCCGGGGAAAAAGCGCGTTTTTCCCTTTTGTTTTTGGGGACAGCCGCTTATGCAGCCCCTTTTCGCATTGCCCCCTCAACACACCCTGAGGCCCCTGCGGGCCACCCAAACGGGTCAACATTGCCCAGCTCTGAAACCGCAAATTTGCACGCGCTTTGCATTTTTCTGCCTGCTCCCCGGGGCTTGAGCAGTTTTGAAATCAAACGACTATTCTTCCCCTTCGAAACGTTTTTTTTTGGGTTTCAGGTCGCATTGATAAATGTCAAACAATTTTTGCAAAAATTTCGTGCCCCCCCGAAAAAGGGGAAACCAAAGTTTAATTTGTTCCAGACCAGGTCAATTTTCATTTTCGACACAGGGGGCCGAGGCCCTTGCAAAATTTTTCCAATCGTGCCCGCCCTTTCCAACTGCCCCATCGGGGCGGGAAAGGCCCCCGGGAACCCACCTCCCCTTTGTGAGGAGTTTCCCCGGGCGAAAAGATCCTCGGAAAGGGCGGGGTACCGGACCCGGAAATAAAAAACCCCGGTGAGCAGTTTGCACTTTTGTGAATCCCTTGGGCCCTGTATGCGGCCTGCATTTTGTGCGGGGCCCCGTGCTTGTGCTGTTGCCCCTCCCGGTCCTCACCCACGCCACGTGACTTTGCCCAGCATAACCCTGAAAAGGGAAAAACCCTTTTTCCAAGTGCCCGAGAGGCGTCGGTGCATTACGGTCGAGCGTCGTACGCAGCCCCGGGTTGTTCTTTTTCCCCCCAAGGCTGTGTTAGAAAACAGGGGTAACCGGCACCCTTTTAAAAGGGTTTAAAACCCTGTGTAAAACCCGGGGAGTCCCCGGGGCACCACATCTGCATTCGGGGTTTCTCGTCCGGGAGACGGGAGGCCCCTGAGCCGGGCCCCTTCGGGGTCGAGAGGCGGGAGTTTGCGACAGCGTCAGTTTTTAAACTCAAAGGGTGACTGCTGGAAAAAACGGGAAGGGCCCCCCGGGCGCTATAGTGGCGCAGGCGCCAGAGCGCCTCGCCAATCTGCAGGCTGCAGCTGCGGTGCGAGGCTTCGGGGCCCTGCAGAAAGGGCTGTCCCCTTTTGGGGGGGGCCCGTGAGCGTTCGATTGGCAGATGGGTGGGCGATGGCGGCGGCGAAGAGGGCAGATGTTGGGGGGCAAATTTTCCCTACACGTTAAAACGAGATGCGCGGCGGCCGGGCGGGAGCTCGCTTGGGGACGCGAAGGCGCTCCGCCCCCAGCGTGGGCCTTGCGAGCGCCTGCGTCGGCTGCAAACGGGGAGGCCTCGGGGGAGGGGCGTGCCAAAAAAAATGAATCGAATTTCCCGGGGGTTTCTGATCCTGCAAAATATCCGCAATGCAGCCCCCCCAACTCCCCATGATCAGAGTCCCTTCCCCTGAGGAGCTGGAAGCCTTCAAGCGTGCGCACTCTTTCCCCGAACCCAACGCACACGCCCTCGGTTTTCGCCCGCCTGCAAGCAACGCCGCCTCGGCGCCGACTTTCCCCAAACGCTTATGCAATTTTGTAGGGTGACAGTCCCGGCGAAAAAACAAAAACCCAGAGCGGTCTGTGGCAACGACCTGCCCACGGAAAAAACCCAGGCGATATTCAGGGGTGAGAGGATTCGCAGTGCCGTGCCGCTTCCCCACAGCTGCAAGATCCCCAAACCCGATTGGGCCTGCAGCTGGAGCTTTGGGCCCTCTAAAACGGAGCGCGGATGCTGCCCACGCCTTGCAGAAGTCCGTCGCGAATAGGACCTGCCCGGCCAGCAAACCGGGGCGGCCTCCAGGGGTCCATTCTGCCCTTTCGCATCCCCAACGCTGCCCGCGCGGCGCTCCTCCGCACATCGGGGTGTTTGGGCAGAGGGCTGCCATGTGCCTCAATCCTGATCCCGACAGCAGGGGCAAGCACTGCAGCAGTTCCCCAGCCTGCCGAGCTATTCGTGATGCAGGGTGAACTAAACCAGCCGAGCGTTTGCTGCTTAAAATTTGAAAAACCGCCGATGCTGTGGTGCTCATCTCGGTCGGGGTCCAACTCCCGCTTCCGCCTCATCTCTGCCCTTTGGGCCCCGCGCCCCCCGGGCCCCTTTGGGAAACTCCGCCCTTTCCCCCAGCAGGCTGTGAAGCGGCCCCGCGGGGGACAGAGTCCCTTTGGGGCCCCCATGGCCCATCCCAGAGTGGCGCTACTTTTGGGCTGCCCCCAAAGTCCCCTCTGAACCCCGGGCACCTGGTGCGCAAAGGGTGCATGACCGATGCAAAGAAAGGGGTGCTTGCTGGTCGCAGCAACATGCAAGGCTTTATCCTGCAAATGTTGCGCAGGGAACGGCATGAAGATACAACTCCCGCCGCAGCAGCCTGTGGCGTCCACCACTACCCGGGGCGGGGTAAGGGCTGGGCCATGTGTCGCGCTTGCCCGCCGCCCCTCTGCTGTGCGGGTGCCGACTCGTCGCCAAGGAAACCGAGCTTTCACCCTACCCGGTTTTCCAGTGTCGGGGACGCCTTTTCCTGTCATTCTGGACTGTCGGTGTTGGCTTCAAAGCTGCGATGAATGGCCCCGCAAGGAGACAAGTGCTTCCAGTGCGAGGGGCGGGAGCATGGAAGTTAGTGGTACCTCGTCTGCAGGCAACACTAAACAGACACGAACGTATCGCCCTGGAAATTCCAGAAGTTGAGCCTACAAACGATACCCCTTTCCAAATTTCCCGGGTGATTATTTTCCTGCTTCGCCTGTCACTGCAACACACCGAACTGGGGGGCCAAAAATCCCTTTGGGCATGCATGGGATCTGCCCCGGGCATTTTTTCGCGTGGCAGCAATCGCCCGGAAGCATGGGGCCGTTTTGCACTGCCTGCGCCGGCAAAATAGCACTGTCGAAGAAGGCCCCCGTTTTGGGGTCGTGAGCTGTTCGGCAGGCGGGACAAATGCGGGGAATGGTTGTCCACTGGGCCAGCTTGAAACTCACACACTGCCCGATGAGCACAGAGGCTTGGCTGACCCGTCGCTCTTTCCGATTACGGCACGACCCGGGGGGATTCGCTGCAACCTTGCTTCTCCACCCCTTTCCCCCCCCCCCTTCCCTTTCCCGCCTTGCCGTGCCCCCACCGCTCCCCGCGCTTTGCTCCCCCGCGAAAACAGCCCCAAAACCCCATGAGCAAACGGGTAGAGCTTATGTTTACGAAGTGATCCCCATTATTGGGGTCGCATGCCTTGCGTCCCCCCACAAACGCACGGCTAGGCAGCGAAATCCATTTCTCGGGTGCGCACCAAAACCCGGGCCCCCTACGGCAGCTCGCGCGAGCTTTTAGCAGACGTTAAGCCCGACGCTGTGATTTGGAGGGTTTAGAGGTGCGGATAGAGTTAAAACTGACCCGTTCAGCAGCTGCCCAGGGTGCGAAAAAACCCCCCTGGAACTCACGCTGCCACACGCTCCCAAAAACTCGCTGGCAGCAACGGCCCCCAAAATACCGAGAACATTCAATGAGGGCTGGTTCTAAGGAAAGCGAAAAACCCTGCGGGCACGATCGTGTGGTTCATCGGGTCCTTTGTTGTGGCACGGCAAACTCTTTGGCTGGCCCCGATGGGCTTGCCGCACCATTTGCTTCTTTTGGTCCCCGGGGGCGCATGCATTGTACGCTGTGGCCCTTTACCTGTGGTCTTCCTTTCGCCCTTGCTGCTGGGGGTTTCGACTCGGGGCATTTTGGGGCTCTGGGCAAAAATCGTGCATGATGTTGACAACTGGAGCAGCGTGCAACCGTCCGTGCCTCGCGGCGGGGAATTTAAAGGGGCATGCGCCCCCTTTTTGGGCCAGGGTCCGCAGCCCCTGTTGGCTCCAAGGTGCATGAACCCATCCCCAACACCGAGTTGCCCTCTCGCGCGACATGAACCCTCAACACGCTTTATTCGGCTCTGACACGCGCGAGCCCCTTTGCATGTCCCTGTTTTTCAAAGCTGAGAAAATGCACCGACCACCTTTACATGCTGCCGTGCATGCAGGCACGGTGCGCGAGCAGGCGCCCCGTGGCCATCGGGGGCTCGTGCAGCGGCCGTCAAAGCGTCGTGCGGCGTGCACTGCCCCTTTCCTCTCTGAAGGCGCTGTGGGGGGCACGCTCACGGGGGAAGCGACCAATGCCGCCCCGCGCAGGCTGCAGAACGGGGGGGCGCCGCGTTCTGGAAAAGGGGGCGTGTATGGGGTGGGTATCATGGTTGTCACGGGGGCCCGGGTGCGGACGGACATTTTGCTAGCGGATCGTTTAAAAAAAGGGGCCTGTCCAATGCAGCCTTGGGGCGGCGCGGGAGGCCGAGCGGTTGCAGCGGCGCGGCCATGCCCCACGGTGTGTCCTGCCAAAGTGAACGCGTCGTCGTGCAGCAGCCCAGGAAAAAGTTAAGCGCACGGGCCAACATCTCCTCCCTGTCCCTTATGCCTGCAAAAGATGGGCGCTGGTCAAACCGCTGCCGGCATGGCTGCCGCCGCATCACGCACCCCTGCAGGGCCCTTTTCGTCCTTTTACTGTTTCGGAGTCAGGGCCTTTTCAGAGACCTGCACCCCATTTTCCCCGTGACAGAGGTGCCCCCATCGAGCGCAGGGGGCGGCCGTAGGCTGCGACTCACACGAGTGGTGGGCGGTTTGGGGGGGCGCGCCCAGCGGTGCGTAGCAACAAGGGCTTTCTCCCAACCTTTAAAAAAAAGGTGCGTCAGGTTTAAGCGTTTTTGAAACGACGCGAACGTCTGGCAGAACCGGTTTAATACCCTTACGCATACGTCCGTGACGGTCTTGTTTGTTTCTGTTGAGCTTTCTTTGTTTCTTCGTTTGGCATTTTTTGCTTGCTTCTGCTTGGCATTCTTTTTTTTGTTTTTCGGGCCCGCTTGCTCCAAACTCGGCTGCAGAACTGCCACCCCGGGGCCCCACTTTTGCGCGCTCACCTGCGTTTGAGGGCGCAGACGTGGCCCCCCTTTTGCAAGGAGGGCTTCGGGCATCGAGCGCCAGAAGCACGCATGCCCTGAGGCTTGGGGAGTGAAGTGGGCCAAAAACCCCTGAGCGCGCGCAATGCCTTGGACCGGGGTGCGCAGGCCTGCACACGCGCGTGTGACTTTCAGGGTGGGGACACGCGGGCCCGGCCAAATGTTTTCGTTTTGGGGCAACCCAGCTTGGCGCTGCTGGAGCTTCAGCAACTGCGAGCTCCGCTGCAGGTCGGGCCCTGGCGGTGCGGTGACCCCTACTCCGAACGAGGGTGTCAGGGGGAGCTCTTGGGATCGATTCAGACAGTGGGGGAGGGAATGGCAAAAAGCGCGTCGTGGCTTCGTGGGCCCAACACCTGCGGGCACCTGCGCAACTGGTCGCAACGACGGCCCGGGGCCCAGGGGGGAAATGCCACTTTCCCCTGAGGGCCCCAAAATGCCCGCCTTTGGGCGGCAAGGCGAGCTTTGTGGAAGCGCCACTGTGGGGGGGCGGGGCGGCTGCATGGAAGGGGGGCGGGGCCCTTTGCGGCGGGGTGCGCCGGTATGGTTTTCTGGGCGACGCCGGGCGCTTGGCGGTTGGCGCCGCGGCTTGGGTGGGGCGGGGTGAGCGCGCCCGTTGCGTGGGGCCCGAGCGGCCCGCCGCAGGCGCACTCGTACCAACCTCGGGCACATAGGACAGCGCCGCGAGGTGCACCCGTGCTGTGACGTCGCTGTTGTGCTGCACCTGTGGGTTCCGGCCGGTGGTCGAATCCCCCAGTTTTGCCGCTTGTCCTTTTGCAGGGGGCAATTTCCCTTTCCCGTCTGAAGAAATGGTTTCGATCGTCGTTTTTGCCCAAAAAAAATCGCCAGCACGGGGGCGCCCCCCGGGGTTCCCAAAGGATGCAAAAACACGACGCAAGACTGGAAAAAGTGCATTGCTGCAATTTCAAAGGTCTTCGTTTGGGTGCTACCGTGTGCTTTGGCCAGTCTTGCTTCATAAAAGAGTGCCTCGAAGCGCCCCGCGATTTGTGAGCTGACGCTCCCGTCCCGCATCTGCCCACATGTCGGCACGGCCCCTGCTCGGCGCCTTTGAGCGCGCGACTTAATTTTCATGGGGCCCCAAGACGAGGCAATCCCGTGCACCCCTTTCAGCTGGCGGGGTTGCGTAGATGATGCTGTGATACTGCAGTACTCGCCCCCTCGGCCGTCCAGCGGTGATCGCCTCTATCTCGTGTGGTTTGTGTTTTCGTGAGGATTCGTCGTGCACGGCGCTCGGCACATGCACGTGAAGGAAAAGCCTTTGGCCCTTTTGGGCTCGACCCTGGGCGGTTGACACGCACCAGACCTCGAGCACGCCTTGCGCAGTCCTTCGAGTCGTCGCGGGGGCTGCCACGGCGGCGCCAGAACCCAATGAGGCAGCCGAGGCCTCGCAAGTGGCACCCCTGACGGGAGCCAAGGGTTGCTTATACCCCACGCGCGCGGCTTCCGTCAGTTAGCCTTTTGGCCGCAGTGCTCCGGCACCCCTTGACGCTCGCCGAGGCCCAGCACGTTCTCAAACACAGCCCCCAGAGGTGTTGCAAACGGTTTCGATTTTTGCGTTTCGTATACTGGAACCCCCTGTGCCCGCCGTCCCGTGGTGCTACGCACCATCGGCTACTGGTTGCCGTGGGGCCTGCGGGGTTGCCTGCCATCTTCATCCGATGCGGGCTTTTTTCTGTTGTGAAAATAAGAGCGTCGGCTCGGCGTGCACTTCCAAAGGTCATGGGCCAAAAAGGCGCAGGCTGGTAGGCAAACGGGGGGTGCGACGGCACCCACCCCACCTCTTCGAGCCCCGTTCTGCTGGCTTTGCCGTTCAAGCATGTGCTGCTGTGGGGGGTGCTGGGTGAAAAAGGGCGCTCAGGCTGCTCTTTCAGCGAAAGTTTCCAGCCGGGGGGGGCCCGGTCGCCTCGCTCATGGCGCTTTTTTGTGGGGGCCCTTTCGTGCTGCGCGCTGATGGCATCACGCTGTTGAACCCTGAAACCGCTCTGTTCTTTCACCCCAGCGGAAATCGTTCGCGCTGGCACGGGGGCCCCCGTTGTCGTTTGCCCCCCGATTGGATATCGTATGCGTGGGTGCCCCGCGGGACCCTTTAGTTGTGGGCAGTAGCACCATAAGGCGGGGAGGGTTTATCGCCCAAATTTCCGAGGGTCTGCACTCAAGCCGCGGTGTAGTTGGGCACCAGGCTGTGTCAGCCGGGGTTTGGGTGGCGGCCTGGGGCGCGTGTCCCGGAATTGTGGCGAGGAACCTCCCCCTCCCAAGCATATCAATGAGGGGGCCGCTGGGGAGGCGCTCCAGGGGAAGATTTTTGATGGTCAACAATCAAATTTTTCCATCTCGAAGGGCAAAGGCCGATTTTGTGTTTGGGTGACTTCCCCCCTTTGGTGGCGTTGTTTCCCTTCGCTACGGGTGACTTTACCCCCCGACGGGGGCCTCTTTTGCCTTCTTTTTGCTTCCCCCGCCCCCTCTTTCCCTCCCACCTCCATGCAGCACCCAAGCGTCTCTCGGCTGCGAAGTGTGTGGGGTGTGCAAGCAACGCACCGAGTCGCCACTCGCTCCATTTTTTGATGCTGACCCGACACCAAGGGGCGGGCGCTTTTCTGCCGCCTCAAAAAGAAGCATGGAATCGTGATTTCCGGATGTTGCGAAGGGGCAAGTGGCCCCAACCTGTGCTCCGTAAAACAAGGTTGCGAAAACGTTCGAATTTGTACTACTGCTTGACCCTCGAATTGCATTGCAGTGGCGCACGCCTTGTCCTCGTCCTTTGCTGAAATCCCATAATCATTTGATATTCGGGGAAACGCAAGGGGCTAGCTATTTCGGGGGCCCAATGCCAAGAACGCCCAGGAGGTTTTTGGGGCTATCCCTTGCAGGGCTTTTCACACTCTAATGGACGTCACGCGTTTGGGGTCCGTGGAGGTCGCCCGGGGATGATTGAGTTCAGTGGCTTTCGAGGTGTCAGACCCACACCAAAATCATCTTGCGCTTTCAAGCTGCAGCGTTTTTTTCAGCCCACCCCCCTCGTACCTTAGAGGACATTAGATGTGGGGGGCAATTGCAGGGAGCTCTACCGCCCACTCGTACATATGGCGTGGACTCCAAAACGCTTTACTCCGTTTTTGCAGCAAGCAAAAGCAGCATCTGTTGGTTTTCCCCCTGCTTTTTGCCGAGTTTTGAGGGGCGTAGCATTTCAATCGAGGTGAGGTGGGGTCGTGAGCGGCTCCTGCGTCAGGCCTCGAGCCACACGGCCTCGAGAAAGTTTCCGCCCTGAGTTCGCGAGGGGACGACGCCCCACGATCATGAGGAATGCCTGCGCATGTTTCGCAGCGCTGTTATCGGGCCCGTTGTTCACGGTGCCTGCGCATGCTCAAAAGGCATGGGAGCACCCCCAGCTGGCACAAAAATTGTGCCCCGGGCTACCGAAACGTTTTAACAGGGCCAGCCTCTGAGAAATCGGATTTTTTGCGTCTCGGTCTGATGGAAACAAAAGGTCGCTTCGATCCTCAGTCTGCTTCGTCAAAAACAGCCTGACATCTCGGCCCTGGGTTCCGGAACGCCCAAACGCCGGGCGGGCCCCTTCAATATGCCGTTGTGCAGATGCGCGTGTCATGTATTGAGCACGTCACGGGCCCCCAAAGGGGGCAAAAAAGTCAGGCCTTGCCCAAATTGCGGTGCTTTGCCCCCCCCCCGGGCCTTTTTTTTTTTCCCCCGGGGTTCCCCCCCCCCTGGGGGTTTTTTT
>JAFLJL010002719.1:5000-10000 GCA_018398815.1 Conus ventricosus
ATGAAAGTGGAAATTGAATTAAGATGAAATTAAAAGAAGGTAAGAAAAAAGCTGTATTTTGGTTGCTGGAATGTAGAAGGTCTGCTGAGAAAGTATCTGACCAAGATTTTTTAGAAATATTACCATCATTTGATATCTGCTGTCTGAGCGAAACTTTTACGTTAGTGTCATTTGATTTTGGAAATTAAAATTCTCAAAATTTTTTGTATACCCATTGCCCAGCTGGGAAATTTACCAAAATGGCAGACCTTCAGGGGGGGTAGTCATGTTTAATTAAAAAGAATTGCTGATATGATCAGTTAATAAGCACGGGGATAAAAAAGTATTATGTATACGTTTATATGAAAATCTGCTGAATTGTGGGAAGGATATTATGTTTTTTGGAAGATATGTACACCCAGTTGGATAGCCGTTTCTATTCTGATAAGGACTATACATGTACCTTAGAACCGTGCTGGGAGCAATATTTACTAACCACAAAATAGAGCAACGAAATGATTTTCTTTATATAATTGGAGGAGACTTCAATGCACGTATTGGGGAATGGGGTCTGTGTGTAAAACGATGTTGATGACACATTAAACAATGAAAGGATGTGTGTCCGAAGGTCCAATGGACTCTGTTACAAATGGTTCGGAAAAAAATTAATTGAATTTTGTAAACATTTAAATTAAACAACTCTAAATGGACTAAGTGCAGTGAAACTTGTCGGTGATACACATTCTAATTCTGATTAGAGGGAAACAGTACAATCGATTATTATGTTTGTTCATTTGAGGTTGATTGGTAATGGTAAAAAATTGTGCTATCCAGGAAAGTATTGAATCTCACCATATGCCAATCAACATGGTTATACAGTCACATTGCCAGACCCCCTGGAAAGACAAAGCTAACCAGAGAAAGTTTGTAAAGAAAATTTAGATGGGACCCTGCAAAACAACAAGAATATATAAAGCATTTAGAAACAGAGAGATTTAAAATACCTACTGGAACAGATTACGAGGGGATTGACACTGAATAGATTTAAGTTTGAAATTTCAATAACATTAAAAGAGGATGTTAAAAGTATGTATGTAAATATAGGTAAGGGGGGTATCAAAACTAACAAATGGTGGTATTGATAAGGAAGGTAAGCCAAGAAAAAAGGATGCCAGACACGCATTATGTACAATGAGCTACTAAACAAGATTCAAAAAACCAAATTTGTATGAGTAAGAAAGGAGTTATATGCAAACAAAAGATCAATATATAAAGAAACAAACCAGAGAGAAGAAAAAACAATATAGTAAACAAACTTCGAAAGGCACTCATACAAAACCAAAAAACAGTAAGATGTTTTGGAACCATTATAAAAAGCACAAATAAGAAAAGATTACACTACCAGCAATAGTATTACACAATGGCAAGAACACTTTGAAAGTGTTTTAAACCCGCAACTACTGAAAGTGCAAAACATCAATGAAAGGGTGTTGCAACAAAACATTGAAGTCGAAGAAGAGGAAATCCATATACAAGGAAATTAGATGGAGAGATAACTAATATTTGAAATTAAGTCTAGCAATAAAGAATTGAAAAAAAAAAGGGTAAAGCATCTGGACTTGGCGGGAATACCACAGAATTTATTAAGTCCACAGAACAACACATAACCCCGTTTCTATTAAAAATTATTTATAAGATATTTCAGATAGTTATTATCCTATAGAATGGACAAAAGCTTGTAAATTGTGCCTCTTTTCAAAAAGGGCGAATAAACAAATCCCTATTTTCAGAAAATATAGAGGTATTTCCCTATTATGCATCTTAAGTAAAATTTTCACAGCTGTAATAAATAGAAGACTATACAACTGGGCAGAAGGAAGAGAACAATATAAGCATAGAGGCAAGCAGATTTTAGAAAAAAAACTTCTCTACCATAGACCATTATTATACACTATGGTAACAATGATAAAGTAACTGCTTGATATGGGGCAGAGAAGAAGCAACTTTATATGTAGCATTCATTGACTATCATAATGCGTTTCGATAACAGTCAACAGTGGAATAAGCTATGGGAAATCTCTAAAGGAAATAAAATATCTACTAAAATGTTAAACATGTTAAAAGGAAGGTACAGAACAGTTCAGGCATGTGTGAGACATGGGAATGAACTGACAGATTTCATCGACTGTCCTCAAGGAGTGAAACAAGGGTGCTTACTTATCTCCTTTAATGTTTTCCCTTTGATAACGAAGTGGCAGAAAAGGTAACATCGAGAGGAAAGACATGGCTTCAATTTCTACCAGGAAACTGAGGAAACTTTTCCTACTACTCTCTTGCTGACGATATAGCACTAATATCGATAACCCCATCAGGATTACAATTCAACTTAGAAATCTCCAAGAGACCTTGACCAAATAGGCCTAAACAAGAGAATCTACAAAGAACAAAAGTCATGGTATTCAGGAAAGGAGGTTACTTAGGTAAGAGCAGAGAAATGGTATATTATAATGGTGATGAATTAGAAGTTGTAAACAGTGATAAAATATTTGGTTATTGCATTGACACCAAAACTCTCAGCAGGATAAATCTCCTCTCAGAATATGCCGGTAGAGCTAAAGTAAGGTGATTGGAAAATAATGAAAACCATGTACAGTTTAGGACATATAGACATGAATATCTATTTTAAACTATTTGATACCCAAATTCAAAAACCACTATTACTATATGCAGCTAGAGGTTACTATGGGGAATTAACTATGTATTCAGCAGTAGAAAATGTTCATCTACTTGCATGTAAAAAATATTTAGGGGTAGGATAAGAAAACACCAAATAATCTAGTGTATGGAGAGTTAGGCAGATACCCGTTTATATAGATAGTATAATTACAAAGCAATTAGATTTTTGGCTAGTGTAAATATGCACCTAATCGGATTCAAAACAAGCTTATGAAAAAAAGGGGAAAAAATAGAAGTAACTAAAACACAAAACTGAGGCACTTGGAATAAAAGGATGTCTAGATTTGGTATGGTTTCTCAGAGGTTTGGCAAATGTATGGGTTAAAGTAATGAACATAGTTTTATAAAGGAGTTAAAAAAAATTGAATTATAGATTGTATAAACCAAACTTGGCATGAGGAAAAATAGGAAAATAAAAATAGCAGAGTTCACAACATACTACACATTCAAAACCTTGACATCAAACAGAAGAATATCTACATCAAATTATATAACTAAAATTTAGGAAAGGCATTAACAAAAATGAAGACTAGTAATAAACGAATTAAAGATCATAGGAAATACACTGATAGTTGGTGATTGCAACCTGCCCCTTTTGTCCTGTTGATGAATCAGAAATGCACTTTTTAACAGATGCCCAAATTATAACCAATTAAGAGTGAAATACATAACCAAACATTTAACAATTCTGAACACAATTAGATTAGATTATATACTACAAAACAAAAATAACAGAGATCATACGAGATGTAGCTATGTTACATCTTTTTTGCTCTCAAATCCAGAGAAAATCAATTATAAGGATTAAAGTCAAAGGGCTGGCAATGTGGCATACAGGGGTTAAAAGCCGACTTGTTATTTACAATATTACGGAAATTAGCAAAGGTAGGAGGGAAAGTTAGAAAGGTTTTTGTTTTGTTTTTTTTGTATGAAATGGATAGAAATTTAATAAACATCAACGTATATGAAGTGGGGAGGGGATGGAAAGGAAAGGGAAAACAAAACATGCAACAAAACAGATAGATGTGTTGAATGTGCTGCAAAATTATTTACAAGTTTGATAAAGCATTAGGACGTGAATAAGAATGAGTGCTGATCAGTTCATGCCAGAGTGACATTATTTAGCACCAACCCTGTGTGTTTTACATATTGTAGCTAAATACATATACTTATAGTGATGGTGTGTGCAATGAAACGAATCTTCTTGAGAATCTGGTGTCGATGGCTCTAACTTTTGAGAGATTAACAAAGGTCACGGTCGTTTACGCGGGCCTGCGGTCTCTTCCTTCGTGAGACGGAGACAGACGACGCGCGCTGTGCGCCTAGTCTCTGCTCACACACCAGAATTCTAGTTTGACCTAGTTAGAAACTACAAGTACAGTTTCTCAGCTCGCTCGAATGGAACTTTGCCCAGAAAGAAATTTACCTCGTAAAGAACGACTTCGATTAAGGTTCGAGGTTGTTGATTTGAATTTGAAAACTGCTTTCATGAAAGATTTCAGTTGTTTGTCGATCGATCTCTTGAGGTAAAAATCCTGTCTGTCCCACGTAACCTACTACATAATGAAGAAGATTAGCAAGTTTCAAGTGGGAACGTAATAACAAATATTAACCAACACATTAAATGATCAAACGGAAAAATAGAAAAATTTTCCAAACCTGGTTTTTCGAGATGACAGTGAGTCCAATTCAAATCATTTAAATAATTTAATCCAGTAGAACACGAACATTGCACGAACTCCAAAGATTGTATTTAAATAGCGAACGATACTTCTACAAGGTAACACGCATCTTACAATGGTAACGACAAACAACGCTTGCTAACTAGGCCTATGATATGGGTGGTCACACAGGTCACAACAGGGGGGGTGACACTAAAAATAATAGCGCGCATGCGCAGAGAAAGGGAATGTACAGAGTAGGTCAGACGGGATGTTATTAAACTGTTGTGCGTTAACACGCTGATGTTAATCATGCGATGACGAAGATACTACTATTATTAATAAAGATCTGTGTAGACTGGTTATGTAGTGTGGAGAAATGTTTGCTTGACTAGGAATTCATATATGGGTACGTTGTATTATAAAATGTGTGCTTGACTTGAATATGTGTATGTTTTGAATCAGGATTTTTGTGTAGAACTGAAAGATAATTTTGATAATTAGGGCTACACAGTACAATATAAAGAACAGGGATCAAGCTGAGGACAGTAGAAGCATGGTTGAGATACAACTGAGGACGATTTCGATGAAATTTTTTAGTAACAATAAGACATCCAAGCATTA
>JAFLJL010002719.1:17500-20000 GCA_018398815.1 Conus ventricosus
CCTCCTTCCTCCCATCCCCACCCCCACCCACCTCACCCTCTTCCTACGCCTCGCTCTTTCAGTTTGCCCCCTTCCCTCCCCCTTCCCCTTCCCTCCCCCCCCCCCCCCCCCCCCCCCCCGCCCGTTCCCGTCTTCCCTCGACCCGTCACTGTGGTCGCTGTTGTATGGGGGACAGGGAGTATCAGAACGTCTGAAACAGGCTGTAGCGTTAGGGGAAACAGGCAAAATACAGGACCCACACCATTTCAGAGAGCGAAGTCACTAACGCTTGACACGTCGTACAACACGGACAGTGAGTTGTGTTGCACGTTCTGCTGTTCTTTTTTTTTTTTTTTTTTTTTTTTTTAATGCTCCACCTCTGGTTCTGGGTATAATTAAAACATATTACAATATATTCATGATAACCACATCAAATTAATAGCAACAACAACAACCGTCATCAACATCATAGTGATCATTATCATCATCATCATCATCATCATCATCATCATCATTATTATAATGATGATGATGATGATAACAATAAAAATAACAACAACAACGACTATAATAATGATATTAATAATTACAATGTGGTGGTAGTAGTAGTAGTAGTAGTAGTAGTAGTAGAAGTAGTAGTAGGAGTAGTAGTAGTAGTAGTAGTAGTAGTAGTAGTATTTGTTGTTGTTTTTTTTTTTTTCAAGTTTGGCACACTCGCCTTCTCTATAAACTTAAACACATAGGCATAACAGGTAATACGTACAGTTACATTGCCAGCTTTCTATCTAATAGGTGTATACAGGTAAAGCTTGGAAATTCATATTCAAACCCCAGACAGCTAAGTATGGGTCTGCCTCAGGGATCGGTTATTTCTCCAGTTTTGTTTAGCATCTTTTTAGCTGATCTTCCGAAAGATCTGTCCAAAGAAACCACTTTAGCTCAATTCGCTGATGATATTTGTTTGTGGATGAAGGTGACAGTGAAACGTAAAACACCAGTCAGGGCTTTGAACTATATAAAGAAAGTGTATCAACGTAAACTTGATAAAATCAACAAATTTATGATAGAAAATGGACTAACCTTATCATTGGAAAAAACAAAAATCATGCTGTTTAATTCAGGCTATGACCCAAATAAATTACCTGAATTCACTATTAATGGTGCAATAATAAAATATACACAAATTGTCAAATTTCTCGGCGTCTACCTCACTTCAAAACTTCCGTGGAATTACCACATCGACTACATAACAAACAAAGCTAGAAAAAGTCTGAACTTTTTGAAGGTAATTAGCAGACAGCACTGGGGACAGGACACAAAGGCACTAATATCTCTCGCTACCTCCCTTGTACGGTCACGGCTGACGTATGCCCATGAGGTTTTTTTCAGCGCTCCTGCGCACTTGTTAAAGAAACTGCAGAGCATAGATTCCAAAGCTTACAAACTTGCTCTGGGTGTACCAATACACGCGTCAATTTTAGGAACTTACAGAGAAGCAGGTGTTCTACCCCTCGATGAACAAAGAAAAGCCTCAGCTGCGAAATTTATCCTTAAAACTTCTGCTTACGAAACATTTTCACAAAAAGAAACAAATCTTAATTCAGAAACCGATTTTGCAAAAAGAGCTAGAACAATACAGTCATTGAAGTCCATTAATACATATGCCTCCGATATTATTTGTAATACAGAGCTGAACGGAAAAATGTTGCAGTTAAACCTACATTTTCTCCACTTCCAGAATGGGAACAAAATCAACCAATATTTGACATTGATCACACAGATTTATCAAAAAAACATTCCCCTAACATATTAAAATGTTTAGTTAATTCTCACTTGGAAAGTAAGTATGCAGACTATCTAAAGATATACACCGATGGATCAGTTCTTGAGGATGGAAATACTGGTGCAGCTTTTGTAATACCTTTATTAAAAACAGAAAAACGATACTACATTGGTAAACATTATTCCATTTTTACTGCTGAACTTGTAGCCATACTTATGGCATTAAATTACATTGTAGATCTTTCGACGGATACATGCAAAATCTTATTCTGTGTGGATTCAAAGTCTGTTTTACAAGCCATTAAGTCCCGAGGCATAAGAAATCGACTGGAAATGACTATTGAAATAAAACATATCATTCATGAGTTGTCTATAAAGGGTACCAGTATTACCTTTTGCTGGATTCCTTCACACTCCGGAATCACCCACAACGAGTGGGCAGATCATGCGGCTAAAAAGGCAGCGAAAAATTTAGAAGGTTCACAGCATCTCGACATTCAACAAGATCTGCATGAATTTAACCAGCGCATAGAAAAAGTGTCTCAAAATCATATTGCTGAACTGCACAAAAAAACAAATAGTCAGTATTACCAGCACTGTGTACAAGTAAAGAATGCAGCGAATCCGAAATCTTTTTTAAACAATTTTTTTAAAAAATTTTTTTAATTAATTTCTCTTTTTCCCCCCTCCCCCCTGACATATTGGTAGTACATGGTAACTTGCACATACATGAAATACA
>JAFLJL010002720.1:0-2500 GCA_018398815.1 Conus ventricosus
TAAGCTGCGCTGGAGTCCTACAGCTTATGCTGTAAATAATATGAATGAGACATATGAATGATGATAAGAAGGTGGTTATATGATGATGATGATGTGATGATGATGACGATATGAAGATGTCCAGCAGCTGTTGAGATCCTTGAAATATCGCTCCTGCATAATGACAATGATGACGATAACAATGATGATGATGTTAGTGAAAATGTCCAATAGCTGATGGTGTCACGAAGTGTCACTTTAGCTCCTCAACAATTAGAATGATGATAATAATAATAATGAAAATTTTGACAAATGTAGTGATGATGATGATGATGATGATGATGATGAAGAATGATGATGACGGTGATGACACTAAAAATCAATTGGAGAAAAAAAAGCTTTGAGTGTTACAACATCACTTCCTGTGTTTATTTTCTAATTTCTGTTTTAACCTCATCATTTTCTGTGTAGAAAATCACCACTTTCAGTGTTCATCTTTCATTGATTGTGCTTATCTCTCTATCTGTGCTAATTCTACAGCTTTTGCATTTACCACGCATTCAGTTCCCACTCATTACTTTCTGCATTTATTTCACTGCATGTTCGGTATGATATAATCATCTTTTGCAATGAACTGATCACTTCCATATATCACATCACATTTTATGTTTACCGCTTTTTTCTGTGTATTATATCATCTACATTTGTGTATACATCTTCTGAGGAAAAACATCAATTTATGTGTTTACATCAACACTTCTGTGTAATGCATCATCACTTTTTGCATTTTGTATTTACCTCATCACTTTCTGTGTCAGAACGCATCACCAGGGGAGGCTGGATTCTGTGGCATCTTCCGGTTTGTCTGCAGCCAGTCTGTAATGGTGGACAGAGAACACGAATTAACCCCTTCGTTGATTTTAGAAGTGAATATGCAAGCATATCAACATGAAATCCACCCAACCAACAAAAACAGCACACAAGAACAACAGCAAGACCTCAACCACTGAAAACAAGCAATGGCAAACAAGAGAGATTCACCACAACTGTGTATCACAACAACCAACAGACACAGCTTACTTTTTGCTTGGGGAGCCAGGACCGGTCTTGAGACGGCCGAAGGTTTTCCTTCCTGCCTTTGGAATCCCCGGTCGCCTGGCGCTCCAAGTCGGAAGGGCTGCGTTTGGCGCTGGCTGCATTCTTGTCCTGCTCCTTCTTCCTCTCCTCTCTCCGCTCTTTTCTCCGCTTCTCCCTCACCGCCTGAATCTCCTACAATTAAAAGGCAACAATCAAAAGTGCAATTCAAAACTTTGCGCAGAAGAAAAGATGAACCTAAACAGAATCAGTTATAATGGCAGCTAGCATACCTGACTTTAGCACAAACAGAATCAGTTATAATGGCAGCTAGCATACCTGACTTTAGCACAACACTGAAACAGCCTACATGTTCGTCAGCAATATCAATCAATGGTACCACAAATCAAATGCCATTAACATCAATCAAACACATTTGCATAGCAATGCAGTGATCATTTTATGTCCGTGCCTTGCGCCATTGGCGCATAAATAAAAAAAATGACCCATCAAAATCTTTAAGCTGTGCGCCGATTGGCGCATCGTTATAAGTTTCGACACAGAGTGCTGTGCGCTCACAGTCTGTAGACTCCCCAACAAAATTCGTCTGCTACCCAGCGACAGCTAATGTGACGTAAAATGTCATTGGATGAGACTACAATCAGGTGGTCTGGTCTGCCCAATCAGAAGCAATTTTTCATCTACCTCAGAGCCTCGTTTTGGAGCGCTTTTCACACACGAAAAGTTGTATGTTGTAGTGCGGTGTGTGTGTGTGTGTGTGTGTGTGTGTGTGTGTGTGTGTGTGTGTGTGTGTGTGTGTGTGTGTGTGCGCACGTGCTCGTGGACCTCCGTGCATGTGTGCGGTCGTATGTGCGTGCGTGTGTGAGCGCGTTTGTGTGTGTGTGTATGTGTGTGCGTGCGTGCGTGCGTGCGTGCGTGCGTGCGTGCGTGTGTGTGTGTGTGTTTTCAGTTGTTGTGTGCTTTTTAATCTGTTTGGTTTCGTTTTAGAATGACCCATAAAATTTGGAAATGGCCCATAGAAGTTGGTCACAGTGGGCCATTTGAGCCATAGATTTTCAACAAAAAATGATCACTGACAATGTGACTGAGACTTCTTACCCCTTCCCAAATCCCAGCCATTGTCAGTCCTCGTTTTCTTAACTGTCCCATGCTCTGCTCACCTCCCACTCCCTCCCCTCCAACACCCATTTCCACTCTAATGTCCTAGCCTTCCTTGCAGTCTTTGAACTCACTGGTGGAGGGGGAAAATGAAACTAAGCTGCAAGCTTTGTAAGCTTGTCATTTAGTAGCACATTTGGCGCGGAAATACAAAATTTAGGCCCACCAGAATATCTCTATATTTTGTTAGATAAAAAGTTGCATGATTACACACCACACACACACACACACACCACACACACACACACACACACACTCAACTTCCCTC
>JAFLJL010002720.1:7500-10000 GCA_018398815.1 Conus ventricosus
CCTTTCCCTTTTTTTATTTGCCTACACATGCATACACGCACATGCACACACACACACATCACTCCATGCACGCACATGTGTGCACAAAAACACACACCGCGCGCAGGCGTGCGCACACCGCACACGCACACACACACACCCCACACACAGCGCGCACACACACACCACACACACACCATGCATGCACACACACATGTGCAACGTGCATGAGCGCGCGCACAAAAACACACACACACAACACATACTCACACACCAGCACAGCGTGGCACACACACGCACGCACACACACACGCACACACATGCACACACATGTGCATGTGCGTGCGTGCACACACCACACACACACACACACACACACACACACACACACACACACACACACATGTTTCCACCACGCCCTTTCCCTGGAAAAGGGCAAACCCGCTGACCTGTTTCTTCTTCTGTCTCTCTTTGTCCCGGGGCAGGAAGATGTCGCTGGGCTGGCGGCATTTTGAAGGGTTTTTTTGCACACCAAGTCATCGGACATCATTGTCTGCTCGCTGGACACCCACTTGGCAGAGTTGGGAAAGGTCACTCTTCCAGACTGGCGAGATGTGTCTTGGCCTACATGTAAGTAAAAAAAAAAAAAGGTTTGAAGAAAGCTGATAGAACTTTAAACTTTCCACTAAAAAGACTCAAATACAGATTTCTTTCAAAACTCCCGTGCATATTTTCTAAAATTTTTAATGTTGGAAAGTCCCCACATGACCAGTAATAACCTGATGTGAGTAATATGGTTTTTTTAAGAAGCGAGAGCTCTTGTTTTTAGATGTCTGGTAAAACTGCTTTCTACACATAATCCAATCACAAACCACAACACATTATCCAACGATGAACCGCAGCACACTATCCAATAATAAGCCACAACATAATATCCGATAACAAACCATAAATTATCCAAATAAACAACAAAAAAAAACACTATCAAATAATACGCGACAACATTATCCAATAAATTAAATATTACTATGTTATCCGAAAACAAAACCACAATACACTATCCAACAATAAACCACTGCATACTATCCAATTATTAAACAAAAACGCATTGTCCAAAGATAAACCATGACAATATCCAATTGTAAACCAGCACAAAATGTCAAAAAAATAAACCAAAACACCCTATCCCAAAATAGTCATAATGCACCATTAATCAATATATATCCAACCCACTATCCAATAAAAACAAAAAACAATGCACTTTATTACTATAAACCACAAACAGCATAGTAGACACCTAATGCTATCACCTAATATATCACAACACATTTACAAAACATAAGCCACAATGCACTATCCAATAACAAACTACATCACCATAAACACACACATGCATGCATGAGGCACACACGCAAGCATGCGCGCACAACACACAACACACACACAACACACACACACACACACACACACACACATCACCACCCACCACCACCACCACCACCCCACCACCACACCACACTATCAACAAGTATTAACGCAACATCACCTGATAACCCCAACACAAATCAAATGATGAACAACATATAACTGCAAACAGGCACCAGAAATGACAATTATGCTTTTAATTCCATAGTTATAAAATAGGTAACTTTAGGAGACAATAAAAGATCAGGTGCAAAAACACACACTGACTCACACAAGCAGAGAAAGAAAGGACAGAAAATGAAAATTCAAAAGGAGGAGAGAGGCAGAGGAAAACTTGAGAGAGTGAGATACAGGAAATACACAGACTGAAGAAATATAGGCAAGAAACTTACGTGACTTTTTGCCAGAGATTTCTGAGGCATTAGGGGATGCACCCCCTGAGCGCTGAACCGGTGAATCCGCCATTGTTACTGAAAAAAGGTCATTTTTTTTAACTCACTGCTGTTCAATGTTTTCATTATATTGAAAAAATGTCTATCAAAAATGGCATGACCAACGACTTGCTCCAATGTGTGTGTGTGTGTGTGTGTGTGTGTGTGTGTGTGTGTGTGCATTGTGTGTGTGTGGTGTGTGTGTGTGTGTGTGTGGTGCATGCAGTGTGTGTGTATGTGTGTGTGTGTGTGTGTGTGTGTGGTGTGTGTGTGTGTGTATGTGGTGTGTGCATGAGTGTGTGTGTGTGTGTTGTGTGTGTGTGTGGTGTGTGTGTGTGTGTGTGTGTGTGTGTGTGTGTGTCTGTGTGTGTCAGTACAACACTATGTTAATCTGACAGCAAATGGTTTCAGTCAGTCAGTCAGTGTGTGTGCATGTGTGTGTGCATGCATGTGTGTGTGTGTGTGTGAATTTGTACTCAGAGGACAGCTGAAAAATGACCAGCCCCCTCAGCAGAAATGGTGACAACACTGCTGTTGCACGCCTCTACAGACTGGTCAAGAGGATAGCACCAGCAATGCCTCCAGAACAATTTGTCAGTGGGCAGAAGTCAGTCCATCTGTCAGCAGCTCATCCATCTCTGTCATTATCAGTCCATTGGGGAAAT
>JAFLJL010002720.1:15000-22747 GCA_018398815.1 Conus ventricosus
GCGCGTGCGCGGTACGCCCCGGCGCGCGCGCGCGGTGTTGTGTGTGTGTGTGTGTGTGTGTTGTGTGCAGGGGACGTCAATTTTAAAAGGGTTTGGGATCAGAAAGGGGCCCCCCATGAGACGAGAAAGAAATATGACGGTATCAGCATTCCCTTATGTTTTCTTCTTTCCTTTATCTATTTGTTTACTTATTTAAATTTGGTAATGTAAGTTCCGTTTTGTTGAATTTTTTTTCCGCGCACGCAGGCTGATACCCCTGCGGACACTCCCTGTAGACAGGCAAGGATTGTCCATTACCGCAAAGGGATTGGTGTTTTGTGTGTATGACCGTTTTTTATCCCGCCATTAAGGCAGCCATTAAACTTGGGGGAAAGGTGCAGTTTGTGTAAGTGTACCCATGCAAGGCCAAAGGGCCCTTCGTTCAAAAAGTTGGTGATGGTTTTCCCGTGTGTGCAGTGTTATGCGTGCGTTCACCCCGGCCCCTGGGTTTTAAGTCTCATTCGAAGGACTGTAGGGGAAAAATGGAGTAAAACCCAATGTTAACTCTGAGGGAAAAACCCCCCGTCCCAAAAGGGGGCGGAGATTCAAACCCGCATCTAAGATCGAGTCCGGCGTTTACACTGGCTTTCCCCGGCCCCGGATTTGTTGGATCAAAACAGGGCCCCACTGTGTAGGGGAAAAACCTTTAAAAACGGCTACCCCGGTACATTAACTTTTTTTTTTGTTTTTTTTCTTTTTTTTTACGTATCTTCTATTATTCAGTAGGGGGGTCTTTTTGTATTTTTTGGGAAAAAAAGGGCCCTAAGGGGAAAAAAAGACAGCCCGCTCATCACTCTCAACGTGATTTTGTGGCACTACAGGGCCCCCGGGGGTTTGGTTGCCTCCGGAGGGTCCCCACTGGATCGCTGATAGGACGCTGGAACTGCTTTGAAGAAAACCCGGGTGACTGTGGGGGAAAAGGGAATGAGCGGCTGGGGAAATGCCTGGTGACTAAAGGGGCACGAAATGATCACGAAATGAAGGGGGCGGGGATGAAGGCCCGGGGTGGCAAAAAGGGGAAGGGAAGGGGGAAAGTCCAAATGCTGGACCTTTCTGCGATATGCATTCCAGCCCAGAAAACGTTGTGAGTGGAAAAGGGGTGGGTGAGAGATGGGCTTCTGTGGGGGGGACTTTGGGGTATAGGAAGACAACAGAGGAATTCGGTTCTTTTGTGAAAGTCAGTGACTGCGGCTTTATGATTTCGGGAAAAAATGTCACTAAAACGGCTGTATTGTAATTTTTAAGACTGCAAGTCCTCGGGACATCATTTTTAATTTAAAAAGGGGATTTTTGTTTTTTTTGTAATAGATTTTGAAGAAAAAAAAGACTGCAGGCGAAAGTTCAAAAGAACATGAAAGTTAAATTTGGCCTCCAAAAAAAAGTAATAACCTGAACGGCAAAAAACCCCACCTGTTGGTATTTTATGGAGAAAGCCGACAAACCCCTGAAATGAAAAAATAATGTAAAGAAACAAAGGGGGGTAAGCAAGTCCTCATCTCTGTGAAAATGATTTCCGGTATTTCAAAAGAGAGGGTGGGGGAAGGGGTTTTGGTGGGGAGGGGGAGGAGGGGGGATCGGTGAGAGGGCGACAAGAAGGTTCGATATACATCTTTTGCTGTGGGGTTTGTGTTTTGAACAGAACTATATGTTTTCAAAGTCCCGGCTGACATTTCTCTCTTGGGGGGACTTTTCAGTCGGGGCGGACAGGGGAAGGGAGGGAGGGAGGGGGGGGGGGAGGGTTGGGTTCCCGGGTGCCCCCCCGCCTCCCCCTCCCCGGGGGGCAAAAAGAAAAAAACAAAAAAAATTTAAGCCCCGTTTTCTCACCGGGCAAGAAACCCCTCCCCCCCCCCCCCCCCCCCCCCCTCCCTCCCTTTTATTGGAACCTCCCCCCCCCCCCCCCCCCCCCCCCCCCCCCCCCCCCCCCCCCCCCCCCCCCCCCCCCCCCCCCCCCCCCCCCCCCCCCCCCCCCCCCCCCCCCCCCCCCCCCCCCCCCCCCCCCCCCCCCCCCCCCCCCCCCCCCCCCCCCCCCCCCCCCCCCCCCCCCCCCCCCCCCCCCCCCCCCCCCCCCCCCCCCCCCCCCCCCCCCCCCCCCCCCCCCCCCCCCCCCCCCCCCCCCCCCCCCCCCCCCCCCCCCCCCCCCCCCCCCCCCCCCCCCCCCCCCCCCCCCCCCCCCCCCCCCCCCCCCCCCCCCCCCCCCCCCCCCCCCCCCCCCCCCCCCCCCCCCCCCCCCCCCCCCCCCCCCCCCCCCCCCCCCCCCCCCCCCCCCCCCCCCCCCCCCCCCCCCCCCCCCCCCCCCCCCCCCCCCCCCCCCCCCCCCCCCCCCCCCCCCCCCTCCCTTCTCCATAGTCCAGCTTGTCGTGGCCCCTGGTGGCAAATGTGCAGTTCATCCGAAATTAAATGAACCCCTTATAACTTTGGGGTTTCTCAAACCCGGGAGACTTAACGAACGGCCTCCTGTCGAGGTTGTTACACAGAAATTTGGGGGTTTTGTCCCCTTTGGGGGTTTTTACTTTAACGTCCGACAGCTACCCACCTTATACCCAAAAACTTCTTTTTTTTTTTACAACACACTTTTAGTTGGTAGCTTTCTTTTCAAAATTTCCTTTGTTTTAGGAAACATACCTAAAAATTGTTTCCAAACCGGGTTTCTTTTTTTCACACCACCCCTGGAGGTTTCCCACCGGTCTCAGAGGGAATGGGGATGTGCCCACCCGCCCCGAAAAGCCACCCGAAAATTTCAACAACACCCAAAACACCAAACACCACTTAGTAAAAATAAGCATTTAACAACCCTACATGTAATTTGCATTTAACATCCAAAAACACTGTCAAATAAGCTTTAACGAAAAAAAAAAAATAAAAAAGTTTTTAACCCCCCTCCATAAATTTTTAATTTTCCCACCATTCCTTTTTGTGTTCAGTTGTTCCCCCCCCGCCTCTCAAAGCCCTGGGAGACGTTCAACCGGGTGAAAAAAAAGGGCTGTTCTTAATAAGGCTTTCAACGGCCCACCCCTTCACCACCAACCCAAATGGCAGACACAGATAAACGGGTCACATCTTAAATCCAGGACGGTTGATATCCCCCACTTTTTTTTTCTTAATTTTCCCACAGGGGGAACACTAAGGGACGCCTCCACCCTGGCCTCAACAACCTCGGGGGGCCCCCCGGGAGGAGAGAAAGAAGGGGGCGGAGGAAAAGAAGGGGCCCCCCCCTAATTTAATTTTCAAAACCAACCGGGCCTGCTAAGGGGAGGGGGGTTTTGGAAATTTGCCCCGTAAAGACCCGGTTTTTCAGAAAAAAATGAAATTTTTTAAATTTTAACCAAAGGAAAAATTTTAAAATTAAAATTACGGCTAAAAAAAAACAAAAACCCCAAAACTTATCCCCCTTTTTACTCCGTTAAAAACCCCAAAAAAATTTCTTTGGGTCAAAGTTACTTTTCCTGTCATAAAAACAATTCAAAAATGGCCCCTTTCCCACACATAAAATTTAAAAAAACACTTTTCCAAAGATCCAAACGACCCCAAGGGGCCCCGCCGAAAGAAAAACCCTCGTTCCCCTGCACACCAAAAACGGGGCCCCCAAAAATAGAGCCCCGGGGATTTTTGACAGGGGGCGATGGGACCAAAACGTCCCCAAAAAAGGGTTTCCCCCATCCCAGATAGCCAACCGGATTTTAAAGGGGAGAGGAAATTTTTTTAAAAGGAGGGAAAGATGGAAATTAAAGAGAAATTTTAAACAATTTCTTTTTTTTTAATTTTTAAACAAAAAAAACGCCCAAAAAAGAATTTCCGCTAAAAAAACAAAAAAAAAAAACAACCCCACGAAATGATGCTTTTAAGGCTCCCGTTTACCAGGGTTTGGCCGGGGCAATTTTCCCCCTTGTGTGAGAGGACCAGAAGAGTCGAAAAAAGAGATCCCCCCCCAGCCGACTGGGAAGAAGGTTAAGAGACCCTTGGCGATGTGGTAAAAAACCCAAAAAGGGCGGGGCCCCCAGGGACATTTGTGGGAGAAAAAATGTCCCTGGAGCAACATGCCCCCTAGGGCGGGGTCCTCAAGCGGGAAAGTGCCCGGGGCAGGTTTTTGACAGGTGGACCGATGGGACCCCGCAGGTCAGGAAAGGTTAAAACCCCCTTTTGGGTAAAATTCCACAGTAAATTGAGAGAAAAAAGGGAGAGAAGGAGGAGAGAGGGGAGAGAGAGGGAGAGAGGAGAGGAGATCCACCCAGTCGGGCTTAAGGAAAAACACCAAAAACAAAGGGACGAAAACCGGGGAACCCAACCAAAAAAATTAAATTTTAAAAAACCCCGGGGCCTTTCAAGGGTCCCCGGGGCACGGAAAAGTTTTTTTAAGGATCCCCTTTTTTTCCCCTTTGGCTTCATTTAGGTCCCGGGGAACCTTTTGAACTCAAAAATTTTTGCAGGGATAAGATTTGGCCCCCATAGGGACTCCGAAACCCCCTTCAAAGGAGGGGAAAAACGTTTTTTTTTTTTTTTTTTTTTTTTTTTTTTTTTTTTTTTTTTTTTTTTTTTTTTTTTTTTTTTTTTTTTTTTTTTTTTTTTTTTCTTGCGTCCGGGGAAACCCCCCCCCCCCCCCGAGGAAATGGCCCCGGGGAAAACCCCGGATCTGGGGAAAGGGAGGGGAGGGGGGGGGAAAAGGGGGGTCCCCGGATTGGCCCCAAACCCCCAAAAATTTTCCCAAAACCCCCCCCGGGGAAAAAAGGGGGAAACCCCCTGGGGGGGTGAAAGCCCCAAAAAACGCGAAAAAATAGAGACAGTGCACGATGTTCACATTGTGAACAGGACGTAAGCAATGTCGTTGGCACGTGCAACATTAGCAGTACGTGGTGTCTTGGCCGGTTGTAACCTCGTAACAGTGGGTGAATGTTGCCGGGTCAGCGTTTTTGGCACGAGGAGTGCATTTGCCATGTGGACTACCTACGCCACGTGCATCAATGTGAATTGCAACTCAATGTGGCCCCCATTGTGGGGCTATAAATTTCCAAACCCCAAAAAGTTCAAATCATCCCTTCCAGAGGCGCCAACATAATGCCGAGACTTTCTCGTCAAGATCGTTGCATAGCAATGGGGCAACTGCAGGCCGGGGTTCCAATGAGGCAGGTCGCTATCGCATTCGGAGTCCACATTTCCACCGTCTATCGCCTTCTGGACCGCTTTCAAGCAAGAAACACCACTGATGACAGACCGAGGAGCGGCAGACCGAGGGTCACCACAGCAGCCCAAGACCGCCATCTTCTTCGTCAGCATCGACGGGAGCCTTACCAAACCGCTGCCAACACAGCCAGGAACACCGTCGGCAACCATGGCAGGCCAATCAGCAACAGGACCGTGCGTCGCCGACTGAACACAGTTGGTCTCCAATGCAGGCGTCCAGCCCGGCGACCTATCCTGACACTCCAGCATCGCCAGAACCGTCTGCAGTGGGCACAGATCCACGTGCATTGGCGCCATCGGGACTGGGGCCGAGTCCTCTTCAGTGATGAAAGCCGGTTCTGCGTCGACCCAGGCGATGGCCGCATCCGGATCTGGAGAAGAGCGGGGGAACGCTTCACGGATGCCAACATCACCGAAAGGGACCCATGGGGTGGTGAAAGCATCATGATCTGGGGGGCTATCGGCATAAATCGCCGTATTGGGCCAGTCATCTTCCAGAATGTGGGTCCAGGACGTGGTAACGGGGTCACTGCTGTTCATTACATCGACCAAGTTCTGAGGCCCCACATCCTGCCGCATTTCCAGCGGCATCCACAGAACCTGTTTCAGCAGGACAACGCAAGGCCGCACACTGCCCGTGCTACGCAGAACTTCCTGAGGCAGAACAACATCAATCTGCTGCCTCACCCAGCCCGTTTCTCCCGACCTTAACCCAATAGAGCATTTCTGGGATGCCCTTCAGAGGCAGTTGAACCAGCTCAACCCCAGACCCCAGACAGCAGCTCAGCTTGCTGTTGCTGTGGGCCAGGTGTGGTGGCAAGTCCCCCAGAGGCAGACCAACACTCTGGTGCGCTCGATGTACCGCAGGTGCACAGCTGTGATCAATGCTCGAGGTGGTCACACCAGATACTGACATTCTGCTGTTAACACAGGGTCAAGGTCAAGTTCATGTGACCTTATTTTCTACCAGAATGAACTTTGAAAGGACACTTTTGCGGTGTTCGATTGCTTTTTCTCACTTTCTATTACCAGTTCAAAGGAATCGGTAGCCAAATTACATCAAAATTTCTATACAGTTTGTTTTCGCGTTTTTTATCCCTCTGAGTATATTCGTTGAATCTTTCTGATGCCCAGGTTGCTGCAAGTGCCTCTTTCTCAATTGTTGCATAGTTTTTCTCTGTGTCATTGAGTGACCTTGAGATGAAGCTGACCGGATGACGTGATCTGTCTTCTTGTATTTGAAGAAGAACTGCACCAATGCCTGTTCCAGAGGCATCAGCTGCGATGATTGTTTTGCGCTTGGGGGAGTAATGTGCAAGTACTGGGGTTGAAGTCAATAGCTTTTTTATTTGCTGAAAAGCTGTTTTTTTTAGGTTCACCCTATAGCCATGCAGTGTCTTTGCGGAGCAGTTGCCGGAGTGGTGCATTCAGTTCTGCCAAACTGGGAGTAAATTTGGCCAATTGGTTGACCATGCCCATGAAGCGCTGCAATTCTGTGATCGTTGCGGGGACTGGGAAATTCATGATGGCCTTTATTTTGTCAGGATCAGCATGAATTCCTGAAGCATCAACAACATGACCGAGGAAATTTCACAGATGCTTTAGAGAACTCGCACTTTTCATTAAGCGTTAATCCAGCATCTTGCAGAACTTGTAGGACTTCTCGGAGTATTTGGTCATGAGTCTCCTGGTCAACTGCATGGATAAGGACATCGTCCATGTGGGAAATGACTCCTTCTCTGGCCCCGAGTATTTCAGACATGGCTCGTTGAAAGATTTCACTTGCAGAGCTGATGCCGAATGGCAGGCGATTGAAGCAATATCTACCAAAAGGAGTGACAAAAGTGGTGTATAATTCAGACTCCTCTGCCAGTGGGATTGGCCAAAATCCACTTTAGCATCAAGTTTGGTGAAAACTTTTGAATTTGTTAGCTTTGCGAGACTTTCATCAACTGAGTGCATGGGATGTATTTCTCGCTGAACTGATTTATTGAGTTGAGTCAGATCAACGCACAATCTGACAGAGCCATTTGGTTTTGGAACAATCACTATTCCTGAACACCAGTCTGTTGGCTCTGTAACAGGAGAGATTACTCCTTCTTCCAGCATTCGATCAATTTCTTTTTTAACCTTAGGAATGAGTGGATGCGCAATTTTGCGAGGGGTAAAAATACACACTGGCTTGGTGTCAGCTTTTAGATTGATTTTATATGGCTTTGGGATGTAGCCAAGACCTTTGAACAATTGAGGGAATTCTTTTCTGTAGTCTGGTACATATTTTTCTGAGACGGATTCAACACGCTTGACTAAATCTAGTTTTAACGCATGCTGACTTGCCAAGGAGCGAATGTGCTGTCCTTTCAGCACATAAAGTGTCTCAGTGATCTTGTTTTCCCCTTTTTCTGGAGTGTCGCCTGGATCGTGCCCATCACTTCTAATGATGTGTCTCGGACCTTTCAGAATTTTCCTTGTTTTATTCATTTTTTCCTTTCACCTGATTCTCCATGACTGAGACTGAAAAAGGGTTCCCAAA
>JAFLJL010002721.1:0-24681 GCA_018398815.1 Conus ventricosus
CAGCCTTCAGAACCTTCACCCGTCCCGGCGAATTTTGGGAGGTCGGCTCTCTTTTCAGTACTGCAACTCTTCAGGGCGGGCAACGCCCCCCTGCTCCGCCACGTAAAACTCACATGACCACACATTCCTAGACCCCAGCTAGCGGACGCTTTTTACGTTTCTTGTTGGCTGTGTTATTCTAAGGGCAAACCTTTTTACGAGGAACAGAAGGTGCTATTCAAGATCAAAATTTTACTTAACTCAGTTAGAGTATTTGTGGGAAAAAAGAATAGGTGAAGAGTCCTTTACCATTAACCGAAAAGAAGTTTGCTTTCCTAGAGGGTGGAAAAAAAAAAAAATGAACCGACTGCTTTGGAAAGAACGCTATCTTAAGATTTGTTGGTTCAAGGAAAAAAATACATTAGCAACAAAGGGCTTTTTATAATAAGTTTTTTAAAACTGTTGTAAAATGTTTCCCTTTTTTTAAAAAGGGGCGGGCTATTTGATAAAAAAAAAAAGCAAAACAATTCATCACGCTTGATTGTTGGACGCGGCTTGGACAGCTAAACCCCTTTTTTGAAAGAGCAAAAAGATCAAACATGGCGTTAAATTTTTTCAGGCGCGGGTGGGCATGTCGTTTCATATGCAAAAAACTTATTCAGCTTTAAATTGTTTTTAAAAACTACCCAAAAATTCCCCTAAGCTGGGGATTAGCTTTGTGGAACGGGTTTATAAAAACTCAAAGAAATTATTAAACTTATGAAAAGGTAACGATTTTCAAAATGTTCGGGGCAAGAATAATGGGTTAGGCGGTCTTAGTCACACCCTATGGAGAGGAGTAGTGTGAGCCAGCACTTCTCCATAAAAATTTCCAAATTACAATGACGGATGTATCTACGCGATTAGAGGCTCCTAAAAGCTGCTACAGCAATTACTGCGTAACCCCAAAAAGCCATTGCAAGCCTGTTAGAAAGAGGAGCACAGCAAATAGGCCCAAGTGATCATGTTTTGCACGACGATGTAGACGTGTTCAAAAAAAAAAAGGGTTTCGCGTAACCCCCCCGGGAAAATTTTTCTACGAAACCGCTTAACCCCTGCACTCCCCCTTTCGGCCTTTTTTGGGCGGCTGATGATAGAATGAAACAGACCCTGTATTTTTAATTTCAGGTTTCTGATAGTGCTTTCGGGGGGCTGTCTTGAATTTACATTCAAGTTTAACAAAAAAAAGCCCCCTTCCTTTTCCCCCAAAGCACTGTCCGTCATTTTGTTTTTTGTTTTTTGTTTGTTGTTTTTGTTTGTTTGGTGTGTGTGTTTTGCCCTACCACCACGCCGTCCCCCCCCCCCCCACCCCCCCCCCGCACGCACGCCCCCCCAAACCCCCCCACCCCAACCACCACGTCCCCCCACCCCCCCCCCCATGCACTTCCCCCCCCCCACCCCCACCCCACGACGCCACTCAATCATCCACAATTTCTTAACTGAAGTTCCCCCAAGTCCCCTTCTAAGTACCTAAAGTTTCTTATCAAGTTATTCCAAGTTGCCCTTAAGTCATCCTTAAGCCCCCCCAAGTCCCCCCCAAGCACTTTTAATTCTTAACTGAAGTATCCCATCCCCCCAAGTTAATTTTAAGCATAACAAGTCCCCTTTTTAATACAACCAATTTTCTTTTTCAAGTTATTTATAATTATCAAAAAAATAAAATCTAGTTTTTTTCTTAAATAAAAGATTCTAATATAGTACACACACGCCCAAAAAACGCGTCATTGCTGAAAAATTTTTTGTCAGCGTTCTCGCGCAAGATGGGGTTCAGAAGCTTAATGAAGTTCTTACATCCGAAGAAACCGCTTGATTAAATTTTGGTAAATGGAAATTCTTTTATGACTCCAGGGCTTTTTTTATTGACACCATCTTTTTATAAAAACCCCATGTTCATTTTTTTTAAAAAAAAAAATAAATTTAAGTTCTTAAAAATTTTTTCCATCTGAAAGGGATCAAAAGATCTTTTGTTATTGGCGGTGCTGGGTGTTTTTGTTTTTGTTTTAGGGGTTCAGATTTTTTTGATTGCTTTTGTTTTGGCTGCCATTTTTTTAAAATTTTATAACAGAAATAACCCCCCCCACAGCAGAAAGGGCGCCAAAAAGGGCAACATTTTTAAGTTAAATTTTCCCTGAAGACTTGGCTTGGTTTTGAATCGCAGGGAAAAGTTTTTTTAGCTGGCTTTTGAATCAACTTTTCGGGCGTTGGCGGCGTTATGTTTTCATTAGGGTTTAAAATTTTGAAACTTAATTTTTTTGTCGTTCCACCCCGCTAATCTTTTTCCTGTTTTAAACACGCCCAGGATGAGGTTTTTAAATGGTCACTTTCTCGACTTGATTCAATTTTTTCTGATTCGGGGTTTCCCTGATCTGCGATTTTCCGACTCTTTCTTTTTGAAGGGAAAAAAGCTATATGATTAAAAGAATTTAATCCCATGTTAAGGGCGTAACAATGTTCCAAATCTGTAATAAAGATCACACCCTGAGACTCAATGATTTTGTTAAACGGATTTGCTTTAAATCATACAAAGTTTTTGTTCAAAAATCAAGGGAGCAATCTACGACTAGTTTAGTGAAAAAAATAAGAACCTTTTTGAAAAAACGCTTTTTACCTTCTCGACCCCAACTGGCCTCATCCGTTTAAATATTTTATAATGTCTTGTGGCGACATCTGTTTAAAATCTTTCATGTGAATTCATTCCGAGGAACTGTTTTTGTTTTTTTCCACATGCTGCCAAAGAACACCCCCCTTTTTTGGGGCAAAATAGTTTGGGTCATCAATTTGGGTTTTCATAAGTTGGGAAGGGTTTTAGGCTGCCTTGTAGCTGTAAGATCACACGTTCATGTTTTTTTTTAAATTATAATTATTTTTTTTTCTAAAAATGACACCGAAAAAACGTTCAAACCCTTGTATACCTTTTCTGCTGTATTGGAGCCTAAGTGTGGGAACCCCAATGCTTGGTAAAAGTTTGTTAAAAATTTAAAAAAAAATTTTGGGCAAATAATTTGGGGATTCAGCAAAGCTAATGCTATCATTGCAGCTTCGTTTGCCACAAAAGATTTTCTGTCAACAAAGAAAAATTCCGCAGTAAAAATAGTAAAAAAAAATACTTTTATAAAAAAGGGTTTCACTCGTAATGATGATAGGGCGCTGGGTGAATGCCCCTGCTTTTGCGGTGAATAGCATTTAGTAAACTACGGGATGAAGGCGAAGAAAAAGACATAAAAACTGGTGGGGGCAACTACTGCTCCCCAAGTCGCTATGAAAAGCAGAAATTGAGCATTTTAGTTTTATTTAACACACTGAAAAAACGGGGGCATGCAGCTTACACATTTAAAGATGTTGACCAGGCAATAAAAGAAAATTATCTTGAACAGGCAAACCAATCAAAACATTGCCCCCACCAAAATTCGGGACTTTTATCAACCAAGAAAAAAAAAAGATGCAAAAAATGGGGTTTTTGTCGTTGGATGATGTTGTGTATTTTTTTTGCGCATAATATTGCGAATAAAAAATAACAAAACTTTATTCCCCAAAAGGGAATTGGAAGGGCATCACAGCAATTAAAAGCTAACCCAAGCAGCGGGATCAAAACAAACAGCAAAAGAATGGTTATCTAAACAACGTTTGGGCAAATTATTTCCTGCGCCCAAACGAATACAAGACCCCCTTTGGGAAATACAAACCCGAACGACCCCCATCAAATGGACCTTCAAATTTTTTCCCCTCTGAACGATTAACGAAAAAGATTTAAGTACGCACTTAAGTCATTGACTAGCTAAAGATAAAAGATGCGGAACCATTAACACAAAAGAGGCTTCGCGTTGCGTCCTTTAAAACGATATACCAACGAGGCCCGCTAATTTTACCCCGCATGATTCAAGTTGTGATTAAAAGAATTTAAAGGCCAAGTGAATCAATTATTGTTAAAACATAGAGTTACCTTAAAAGAGGCTTCCAGAGTTCACAGATCACAGCTTTAGTTGAAAATTTTAAAACAAACTTTATCCGAAAGACTTTTTTCCACCAAAACACAGGAGCTTATTTACAATTCCGCAACACAGAATGGGTTAGAAGATGCCCCATTTTGCGCGCAATGAAAAATGAAAAATTTAAAGGGCTAAAACCCGTACAAGCAATCAAAAAAAAAACAATAAAATTTTTTGAAGGAGAGACTTCCCTCCCGGGAAATATTTCCATTTGGTTTTAAAGTAAGGACCTTTTTTTCCGGGGGAACAAAGGGACACTCGCTCAGGGGAAAAATCCCGTTTGGAGTGTTTACCCGATGAAAAAAAGATTGTAAAATGAATCCCCCCGTGATTATTACGAAAACGACCAACCAAAAAAACCAGCCCTCAAAGATCTTTTGTGAAAGAAGAAACCGATAATCCCCAACACAGTTCCGCTTTAATTTAAATTTTCGTAAAAATATTTTAGTTTAAAATGAAGTCAAAGGAAAGGGAGAATGAAAAAAGAAAAAGGGAAAAGGGAAAGACCCGAAAAAGTACGGGGTCATTTCAGCGTGTAATGCTATTAAGTAAACATTTTCGGGGGTTAATCAATGCATGCAAATCATCCAATCACCTACAACTCAAACCCCCCAATTGGGGAAAAAGAAATCTTGAAAAAAAAAAAAATTCGAACGCGTCAAGCAAACATGAGAAAAAATTTAAATGAAATTTGGGTGAAGCATGATTGATCTTTTAATAAAAGTTGATGAAAAATTAAACCTCCCCGTTTTGGGTCCTCCAGTGCCCATTGCATAGAAAACTCTGGGTTAACAAAAAACCGTTTTGGTTTGTTCTATTTAAAGATTCTTTGTTCAACTGTTGTGTTGATCTCATGTAATTTGATCGCAGTTTTACGTTTCATGATGAAAAATCTTTTTTCCAAACATGCTTCTTTGTATTTTTCATGTGATAATTTTTCTGCACACACGCGAGATATTTTTTTTTGCTTTCTTAATTTTTTTTCTCCTGCTCGAAATATGTACATTTTTTGCTTAAAACCCAAAAAACTCCCTTAAATTCACCCCTCCGAAATTTCATCCTTCACTTTTAAAAACCTTCTTTTAACGGGTAATGTAAAAGGGAACTTTGGGTAATCAGATGTATCATACCATCCCCCATGACCTTTAGCCACTTCGGTTTCCATGCTTTATAGATGCTTTTTGTAGGGATATTTTTTAAAAAAACTATCTGTATCTGTGTAAAGTACTCTGGACTCGGATCACGGGTTTAAAGTAGTCATAAAAAAATTCTAACATTTTAAAAACTTTTAAAATTTTAAAACGGTAAACCCGAAAAAAACAGGTTTGCCCAAATTTTCTTTCTTTTTTTTCTCATTTGCCAAAAAAGGGGATCAGAAATTTTTTGAAGTCCGATAATTAGGTTTTGAAGTCCTTAAAAGCTTCGTTCTCTCGGTGCTAAATTTACATCTTTACGCTTTTCGGTTTCCATAGTCTTTCCCCCAAACAGCGTTGTTATCACTTGAAAAATCTTTTTTGAGCATCTCGGATTTTGTTTTAAATCATGTTCTTCATGATGTATGGTTTCAGAAAAATGTTCTTGACAAAGCAATTAGCGATGAACTCTGTCAACTTCAAACCATTTCTTAAAAAAATTGAAAGTCTGTAATGACAGACAAATTTTTTTTTTCCGCGAAAATTAGGCACAAGTTTAGGGGTTCTGTTTTTTTCCCTCTTTTGCTTTCTTCTAATGGATAGTCATTTTGCAGGTCAGGAGTAATGAGGATATTCTAAGTCAACTTCTAGAATGAAACCCGCGCTGATCGGCGTTAAACGTTCAACCCCTTTAATGCCTTTTGAATGTTTTTCGGATCGCCTTGTGTGCATTTTAAAGTTGCGTAACGGAAGTGATTGCGCCATTGCCCAACCTAAGATTGTTTGCATCTAAATCATAGATGTTAGACCTTTACTCGGGTCATGTGTCCCCAAATATTTTTGTTTGCTTTACGTAATGATGCGACCCATACTAATTCCTCCACGCAATCCGTTTTTATCACTGAATCATTGGAGGTCGAAATAAATCAATCTGTACTCCATAAACTTTAAGAAAACGTCCCAACTCATCCCGGGGGCAAAAATTTAAAGCGCAGGATCTAGGCTATAAAGTTTCAGCAGGTCTTTTTAAATTTTCAAAAACGTCCGCCAACAAACAGATCAGCCACAAGTAGGGGTCGATGTCTCCCCCTCGTTTTTTCCCCAACTTTTGCCCCGCATCTTGAGCATGCGGTAATCAAATCGCGACCCCCCTTTCCCCCAAGACTAGAAAAAAACGCGCCTTTTGGAGGAGTGTATCTTCGTCAAAACCTTTTTCCCCAAATGTTCAGTACTATAAGGGTCCCCTTTAAACAATGTTGGTCAAATATTCTTCGTTATTGGCAGGACTTTAAGGGGCATAGCCAGTGACTCTAAGAACCATCATTGTTGCATAGAGTCAAAAAAGCATGTTTTTTTAAAGTGAAACACTTCTTTTTCTGATGACTGTGCAGCATACACCCTGAAAGCATCGTCCATGCTTTTATTTTAGAAAGAGAGCGTAACCTCGCAAGTTAGAAAAAAATAAAGGGAGCTTTTCCTGTCTTTGGGTTTAAACTTTTGTTGAAGATTGCAGTTTTTTGCGCTGCTCCTCTGAACTTTCCCCCAATGTGATCATGGTCTTTATCCGCGGCCGCCAAGGCCCCCTGTCGGGTTGGGTTCTTCATGGTTTTTAAAAACCGCAAATCCAACAAGTTGGCTAATTTTTTAAACTGTTCTTGGTCTTCAGGCGTCTTAGATTTAGTAAATTCAGATTATTAGAACAGCGTACGCCTTTCGCATGCGTTCAAAAAGTATTCGGGGCATTAGGCCCTCTATATAATTCTGGCTTTGAATGAACGCCATCCGCCTGACAAAAATGAAGGCAAATGAAAAAATCTGATGATTTCCATTAAGACTGTTTTTCGAAATTTTTTTTGGGGCGGGGCCCTTTATAAGGAACAAAAAGCGACTCAAAGTCTGCGTAAACTACGTATGGAGAATTTTGCTCCGTTTCCCCTTCTTAAAACAACTTTAGACCGGGGGGGGGCGTATTAGTTCTTATTTCAGTCCCAAATGGGGGCCCATCAATGTTTTTAGTTCGCTCGCGGGGTTGAAAAGATGGAATCTTTTTAAAAATTTCTGAAATTCTTGTTTATTTTTTTTTCTTTGAAGTAGCGTCAAAAATCTACTATTTTCTATCAAATGTGAATGGGTAGCCCCCCCGGCGAAAACATCAAATAAGTCGACATGTTTTTTTTTTGGGTCGCCAAACGTTGGAGTTCTTGGGCACTTTAAAAGGCGTAGATTTGTTTCTTCATCCCCTGTGTAACTTAACAGTTATTGTTTTTTTTGTTCTTTAAATGTCAAATTTTGGGCTATACAAAAAGGAAAGGACACCCCACTAAAATTAGATCATTGCTGTAAGGTTTTATAGTTAACCTCTCTCTGCTTTTTGCGGGTATAATGCAGCCTTCAAAAAACACACCATGAAAATTTTTTGCGAATTCTTTAGGGTTTTGAACTGCTTTTTTCGCTACCAAGCGGGGGGAGCGGGAAAGAAAACCTTGCCCACAATCGGTGCATACTTAGACGTTTTAATCTGATCTCTAAGACTTCGCCCCCGACCAACCCAAACCCCTCATTTTGGCTTCTTTTGCGGCAGCGCAAATTGAAGCATTCGTCTGCCCAACCGGGGGTTAATCATTAGAGGGAAAAAATAGCTGTTGTTTAACGAGACCCAGACTTTTTGATTTTCTTCATTTTGTTTAAGTCGATTAAAAAACTAAATTACTTAACTGGCGGGGGTTTTTGTTTTTTACTTGGGAAAGAGAAATAGCATGTACAACGCTTTCCCGCACGTTTTCTGGGTCAAAACTTCTAAATCAATATATTTAAAGCTCTTGACAAACGCTTTTCTCGAGCATTCCCTTTAAACAATTCGTCTGGTCCCTTCATTATCTTTGCCATGTTGAGTTTCTTTTCTAACTCAAAAAATTTTTTTAAATTAAAAAAAAAATAATTAATCCGAATCAATATCAACGGTCTTTTTGTTGCTTGGACTCATAAACTAAAGTATAAACACCTTTTGGCGTTGTTAATGTGAGCTGTTTAGAACAGAGTTTAATGTTTCGTTTACTTTTTTTAAGCATTCCTTTTTTATCTGCTCGGCGTCTGGCTGTTGAGAAAAAGTTGTCCTCGCCTTTCTTTGAAGATCAAACTTTTGTCTTTTGTAGTCATCAAATCGGCCTGTAAACGACTAAATTCTTCATCCGTGATGTTTGAGTCAGCTAGTGCTTTATTTATTGTCAGTTTGAACGAACTAAGTTTAGCCGTTATTAGTTGAACCATAGCTGTGTGCTTTTGGAGTTTAGTTTTTAATTTTTTGCTAGCAGCACCTACAGCTAATGAACACAGGCCAAGAGCTAAAGACAAACCCTAGAGGTAAAGCCGCGGGTGCGCCTAGCCCGTTGCTAAGAGGCCTACACTCGTTCCTGCTGATAGGGCACTTACAGTTGATGCTCCAGTATTAACATATGTAACAGCATTACAGGCAGCAGAATACCTTCGTTTGGTTTTGCTGTATTTTGAAAGGTCTTGCTCTAGTTTTTGTTGCATTTGTGTAATGTTTGTTAATCTAAAGGTTTTTATGTTGGGGGTTTCTACTATCCCTTCTCTTGGCGACTCCGGTGCTGTAGGCACATTTGGATAAACTTGAACAGACATGCTTTTTATAAAATAAAAATAATTTAGTATTGTATATCTTTTAATCTGTTATCTTCAATATTCAGCTGCGCATCATATATTAAAACAAATGTACATTAAGCGGTTTATCGGCTTCTTCTTCTTTATCAATTTGAATGTTTATTACGTCTCTCACAGTTCTCCCGCTTCCATGCAACTGATTATCGTCTGTTGACCTTAGGTCAATCCATAAACCGTATTTCGTTGTTAAATAATCATCAAGCCTAACATTGTGAAGATGTAAATCTTTAGACACAAGGTCAACTGTTGGATTTCTACACCTCCCGCCTCCAAACAGTTTTCTTATTTCATCAAAATGCTGATAAGGTTTAAGCCCGCTAGCATAAATTTGGTTAGGACTACCCTCAATCGAACATTGTACTTTCGTTATTTTAGGATTAATAAACTTTTCACTTCCTCTTTTGAACAGTTCTTCATCTTCGCACAGCAATAAAATACCTTTAAGCGATCTTGCAGCGACACTAAAACTAAAATTCCATATTGCGTCTGCCCTGCTTCTGGATATGTTGTATGATGAATCACTCTTTCGTAATATATTGCTAATTTTGACTGATATTGTTGTTCAATCAGCCTTGCTAAATTAGGGTTGCTAACAACGTCAAACTCTAACGAGATGTCAGAAATGCTGTACTTTGCTTCGGTGTCTGATGATTGATAACGCGTTTGTATTCATTAAAAGTTAGTTCATATGACAATCTGTCTTTTAATGCTCCTTGAAAGTACGGTGCATGCGCTTTTAACAACTCAAAATCTAAGGGGATGGAAAAGCGATTTCCATACGCAAAATTTACAGCTGCATACTTTTTGCCGTCTTTAATATCTGCGGCGCCTATTCTATGTTTTAGCGCTTCTTCATTTTCGATTCCTTGAAACGCAAGATCAGCCCTTTCATTCCCGGTTAGCCATAGATCAGAATAGGTTAAAATATGTCTGCATTGTGTAAAGAAAATATTTCTTGCCCCTCAAGTTTTATAGAAATTTTCTTAACGATTGCCCGTCCCAGATTCTGGACAACTGTCCTGTTTGTGTCTGTTGTTGAAGCGAGTACTATTTTGAAAGTAAGACGCGCAGAGCCTGGCACAATCACTTCATCCGCTCCTAGGTCTGGAAATTTAACAGTAAGAATTTGATCCGCATCAATAGTAGATGGATTATTTGGAACAGTAATATTCCGCTTATTTCCCTTCACGCCAAAAGGTTCTTTCAGTCTTCTATGCGGGTCAAGAATCGAGCCATATGCTTGTGACATTTTTTTTATAAAACAAAATAAAAAAGTTAATTATTGAAGAAACATGGAAGGCAGAGAGATGAAGATTATGATGTTTTTGATCGTGGAGACGACTTGAGTGAAATGATACAGCATCGCTCAGCGCTCTCAATGCGGCGTGAATTAACAGAAAGTCATGTTAGATCATTGTACCAAAATTTAGGCCTTGAACCTCCCGAAGTTTTAGACCCTAATGATTTTGAACGAGATGATGATGGCCATTTGTATTTTAAAAACGATCAAGGTGAACGTGTTCCGCTTACAACTAACGAGACCCATTAAAGTTTTTAGCTGTGGGTACAATTAGACAAAGACTCCCTGCGAGCGTACAAAATCGCCTTGGCATTGCTAAACCAAAATTAGATAGGGATGCAGTTGCTAAACTTCAAAACACACTGCAGGAACTCCGACAGATAACCAAATGCAAAACATGGAACTTAAAGAATTAAATCAATCGGCAGACGAATTAATAAATGCAATAGAAGCAGAAACCAGTTTTTCAGAAGAAACAGCATTAAAGACTATACACGACTCACCGCTACCCATGCGAGAAATAGCGGCCCTTGATCATGCTTTGAGAAGCATCAGAGGCGAATTAACAAACAATTTAGCAAAACTGGGTGAAATAGATGAGCATATAAAAAGAGAAAAGAAAAACTCGTTGAGGCTGATGACGCCAACTTAGGGCCTGATATTAAAGAAAGAATAACCCAAAGACTAAAAGATCTTGAACAAGAGAGATCAGCAAGACTAGAAGTGTTGTCTACTAACCGAGAACAATTACGAACTCAAGTGAGCAGAATAAGAGAAACTATCCAAAGAATTTTATATGAAGACACAACGCTAGCAGAACGAATACGAACACTGTTTAGAGAGCAGGGAGTCACATTAGCAAGCGTTATAACAGCCTTAGGATTTGCAATAAGCACACTGGTGTTGGCTATTACAGGCGGCGGTGGTCAAAGTCCAGTGCCTCCATCGCCATCGCCTCCACCTGATAAATCATGGGTAAAAAAACAGCTTGACTCATCTTGCGAGTTTATTAAAAAAATTAGCTGGTAAAGCTATAGACTCTTTACCTGGTATATTAGGAGGTATTGTTAGCTGGCTTTTGTCTACTGCAAGCAAAGTAGTTGGCTTTATGGCTGAGCACTTATGGACATTAGTTCTCTTAATAGTTGGGTTAATATTTAGTAAGATAAAGACCGAGTAATCCTATGCCAGTTAATCCAAGAACAAGCGCTGTCTTTTCATATTCATGGTCATTATTTTTGACTTCGCGAACAGAGTCCGCGTCTTCAACGGTCTTCGGGCTTTGGGCCGCGGGGATTGGATGGCTTATTCTTGGGGGGTCATCTTGTTTTTTTTACTGCCTGCAATATTACTGGCTCAGAATTTATTTCGTTTTTTCCGACCTTCTGTTCATTGCCTGCCACAAGGATTTCATTATTGTAGTTTATTATTGTGCCTATCTGGAGTCTGAGGTCAGAAGGCAGCATGTATAAACCAGTGCCAACAGCAAAGTCTACTTTCGATCTTGCGTATTGTAAAACATTTTGGTACCTTTTTATACTCGAAGGTAAATCAACTGTAGAATTAATGGCGTCCTCTAAATTGCTAAGTATTGTTTTTGCGCATCAAAACCAGTAGAAGGATCAGTTATGCTCGATCTCGTTTGTGCTTGCGAACCTAGCAAACACCAAACATAAGTACGAACAGAGTCGTTTATTCGTTCTATTCCTGCTTTAGTTAGGCCCTTAGAACGTCTAAGATAAATGTTTCCATGCTGTTTTATGCCTTCTCTAGGACCCGGGGTGAACAGCTGTGCCTGAAAAAAAAGAGTTAAGGGTTTCCGTCAATTTATACTTTATGTGCCCCCCCCAAAAAAAGGGGGTCCCTAAGCATGATTGCTGTCCAACTTTTGTCAAAGTCTGTCTTAAACTTTAATTTTAAATTCTTACAGATCCTTTAAAAACCCTTATGTCTATTCTGTTGCTGAAGGGTTTTAAAGGGTTTGTCATTTGGCAATGGTGTTTGCAGTTCAGTCAAATAGTCTGAAGGTGTAATAAAAATGAAACTGTACACTGACCTCCCCAAAGGATCAGGATGATTTAAGTGATCAGCTACATACTCCACACCCAGTTATGCACAAAACACAGCAAAGTTTAGCTGGTTCTGATAAAATGCATGGGTATGAACCCACTTTTGCGATGTAGTCTTTTTAATAGGGGGGTTTAAGATATCGTTTAAGGGCGTACAACCTTTTTTAAAAGGGCCCTCGGGGTAAAGAAATGTCAAGATACAGTTGTTATATTTTAAGATTGAGGGGGCCCAACAAATATTTTGCATTAGTATATTTGAATCACCATTTTATTTTTTTTAAAAAATTTTTTAAACAATAACAACTAAAGGGCCCCCCTTCTTTTTAGAACTGTATTAAAAAGAATGGGGGAACCAGAACGGTCGGCTCCAGAAATATTCTAAAAAATCGTAGGGTTTAATAAAACAAAGAAAGGGAGAAATAAGGTTCAAAAGTTGACAAAACAGGGCCAAAGTTACCATTTCAAAACCCCGATGGTTGTTTGGTTTTGCTCACTAAAAGAAGCAATGAGTAACTTCGACATTACCTCAAAATTTAAAAAACAAATCTAAAAACAAGTTTAAAATTCAAGCCTGAAGAAGAAGGGGGGTTCTATTTTTATAAAAAGCACTAAAAAAGTTAGGGGTTTGCAGCTGACAATTAAGATTTAGAGTTACACCAAACAAAACTCTTTTGAGGGAAAAATCCGCCGATCTTCCTTACATTTTTTATCTATGTTCATTTGGGTGGGTGACACTGATAAAAACTTAATTTTATGGAAGGGCCCCAAAATGTTTTTAAAAAACTCTTCCGGCAGGGAAAGTGAATATTTGGGTTATAAATTATACAAATTCCCCCCAATTTACATTTAAAAGATTAGTTTGTGGGAAGGGGCGGATCATTTAATTTAAAAATTGCAGACAAAACAGGGAAAGTCGTGAAATGTGATAACCTGCCAGTTTTGGAAAAAAATAAAATGTTACTAAAAAATAATGTCGGTGGGCCGAAGAATCAGGAGTTACATTAGCGCCTGAAAGGGTGTATAACCTTAGAATTAAAAGACCTTGGAGATGTTGCAGACTTTGAACAGAACGGTGAGATAGGCGCTTTGTATGGTTTTGATAAAAACTAAAGATGGTAAATTATAAACGCAAAGAGGTTGGCGACAACAAAAAAGTTTCCTAAACTAGAACAGCGCGCAATCTAGAAGCAAATAATGTTGGCCAGTATGAATATAAAATAGTTCGAAAGCCGGACCTCAAATGGAAACTTAGAACCATATTTAAAATGGAAATAAAATTAAAATTCTAAGCCCATTTACTTTTTTTTAGCCGTCAAAAAAGTTTCAGAAAAGCAATCAACACGGGCCTTTACATGTAAGTCATTATGCCAGACGACAATATCGGAAAGAGATTGAAAACGCCGTATGGAAAAAACAGTACATCCTCCACAAAAAAGAAACGGTTTGAAAAAAAAGCTTCTACAAAATTACAGTTCTTTCCAAGCAGAAAATTAGGAGACACGTTCAAATGATATTTGAAATTTCTGTCTTAAAGTTTGTGGAGGGGGAAAGGGGTTGGGGGCGTTAGTGATGACCTTATAAAAGGAATTAATATAGCTGGCAAAATTTAGACTTTAAACGTCTTAACGTTACCATCGTCGTTCTTCACAAGGGCGAGGATATTAAGATCATAAAAACAAGCAAAAAAATCAATGTTGACTTAAATAGAAACAATCTTACAGAACTGAATTGGATTAATCTTACACATTTAGGCCTCATAGGGTTTTATTATACTGAACAAGTTTTGACGGAGAGTATGATAAAAATAATAACTGGATTAAAATTAAATTCTTTTTATAAAACTAGGAGCAGTTAAACTTTATGATAAATCCCTTCATTGTTCAATGATTTGTGGCAGACGGGTTTGTGGAAAAACAATATTTGTCCTAGACTTATTACAACATTTTATCGCTATAATTTTGATCATATTGTGATTTTCTGTCCAACACTAAAAGGAACAAAGCATATCATGATAGAAGGTTTATATGGACAGACAATGACTATATTTATTAACCTACACTAAACTGAGTGAGTTTTTTAGAATACTTTAAAAAAGTGTTTGAAGGAACGCAGACACTCTTTATTATAGATGACTGTTGGGCAGAAAAAGATATAGTTAAAAAGAGAAACACTTTGTCAAAGCTGGCTTTCAGCGGAAGACATAAATGGGATAAGTGTGGGGAAATTTTATTGCCAGAAATATAACTCGGTTTTAAAAGACTTTAGAGAACATTAAAGACTGAAAGTGTATTTCACATGAAAGACAGAGACTCTTTGAAGAATGTTTGCGCGAAAATGATGTTATTAAAAATGATCAGAAAAAAACACGGGATTAAGCAAAAATTAAAACTGAAAAGTTTAGTAAATTAGTTTTGAAAACGGACAATCCACACAAGAAATGTTTGTTTGTAGGGTCGTTATTTTTTGGTTATTGAAAGAGAATGTGTGAGGATTTTAATTTTAATCGTTGTTGAGCTTACTGGCAGAAAACGGGAAACACGGATTCAAGGTCGGCCGCTCGAAACCGTTAAGAACCGTTGAGAGCGGGTGAGCTTGAATCCGTGTTTCCCCGTTCTCAAGGAAACCAAAGTCACATGGAAATTGAACTTAAAACTGTTGCTTTTTTGGCGCCATTGCGCTGCTGGGGGGGCAGTTATTAGGGTTATAAAGTATTTTAAACAATGCGAAAAAACAAAAGAATTTTAAAACAACCTGAACCACTAAATACAGAAAAAGAAAACAGCACGCCAGCACCGCCAATAACAAAAATCATTTTCACTCCATTCAAATGAATAATATTTTAAGAACTTAAATTAAATTTTTTGAAAAACATGGCAGATTATATTGTTTAAAATGATGAGTCGTAAATAAAGACAGAGTCTAAAAAAACATTTCCTAGACCAGAATTAATGAAGCGTTGCTTAGGATGTAAGAACTTCATTAGATCATGCTACCGATCTCACCAAGGCTTAAGCAAGACATCTCAACATGACGCGTTTTTTTGAGCGTGTGTGTAAAATAACTAATAGGCATCTACTATTTAGATAAAACTTAAATTGTATTTTTTGTAATTAAAAATAAACTTGAATAAGAAACTTGTTGTACTTAAAGATGATTAGTTATGATTTTACTGACTTGAGTAAGACTAGAATTTTACTTGAACAAGAACTTATTAAGAACTTGAAGTAACTTAATTAAAAACTTAATTAAGAACTTAATTAAGAACTTAATTAAGAACTTAGAAGTAACTTGAGAATAACTTGAGGGACTTAATTTAAGAACTTAAAAGGGACTTGAGTGTGTGCATGCGTGGGGTAGGCTGGGGGGGTGGAGTGGGTGGGGTTGTGCATGCTGGGGTGGGTGGGGGGGTAGGAGGTGGGCATGCATGGGGTGGGGGTGTAGCACATCTGTCCTATTTAAACGAGCACCACTACATCCTGTTAGACTCATGCTGCTAAAATAGGACGTTCACACATAAACGGCTAATTTTTAGTAGCAGTCAGCAAGGCTAATTTTACTGCAGCCTCTTTCTGCTAAAATAGGACGTTCACAACATAAACGGCTATTTATAGCAAGGCGGATTTCCCACAGTCCTCTTGCTTTCTAAAAATAGAACGATACACATGAACGGGTATTTAAGCAAGGCGACTACCACAGCCCTCTTGCGCTAAAATAGCCGTTCAGTATAAACGGCTATTTATAGCAAGGCTGACTTCACCACAGACCGCCTCCCGCAACAAAGAGTTTCATTATACTTTCCTTCCCCACACAAAAAAGTTTATACCACACCCTCCTCTTTTCTCATCCGGGCTTGGGAATCGCCAGTAGTTTAGTACACCCGTCATTGATTTTTGAAGCATTTTATATGGAGATAGTGCTGGCTATACACTACTCCTCTCCATACTGTAGATGTACTAAGGTCTGCCTAGCCCTATCTAGTTTTGCCAGAAACATTCGAAAATCGCTATCCAGTTTCATAAGTTTAATAATGGTTGGCGTTTCTACACAGTTCATTTTTGCTGATTTCCCAGCTTGTGAAATTTAGGATATTTTTAAAAACACACAGAAGTTGAATGAGTTTTTTTTTAGCATACGAATCAGCCATGTTCACCTGCGTCTTGAGAAATGAACGCCATGTTTGTAGCGTTTTTGTTTTTTTAAACATGACTTGAGCTGTTTCAACCAGCGCCCAACAATCAACCGCGTGATGAATTGTTTTTGCTTTGGCCGACTTTCAACAATGCAGCGCCATTTTATTAGATAAGGGGGAACCATCTCATCAATAGTCAAACACGTATTAAAACGGCTACATCTTGTTCGCAATATTTCTTTCATTTTTCTTGAACCAACAAACCTTTAAATAGTCGTTCATTCCAAAGTTATGCTTCACCTAATTCTTTTCGACAAATACTCTAACATGCAGTTAAAGTAAAACTTATGGTCTCGAATAGCAAGAGTTTTGTTCTTTAGTAAACATGTTAGCCATTTTAAAATAAACACAACTAAAACACAGTGGCACACCGAAGCACAGTCAAAACACAACCTTCTTGTGAAATAGTCCGGTAAACAATGGGGAAACCGGTCTTGCTGGACGTGGCGGCCTCGAAGTGGGAGTGTCACGTGACAGTCTAGAACATTCGCTGATGCAATAGGCTATGTTGCAGTTAACGCGCCGCCAGGTGTGCTTTATTGATTTTTTGGGCGCAGTTTGTAAGCGGGCCGTGCACTGTGTGAACGAAGGCCTCTATCTGCGCTACCCCGGCCCTAGCATAAATTAAGTGATCAGGGTTTTAGCCTCGTGTCTGCCTGTCTGTGTGGGCAAAGTTTTTGTAGGTAAAATTAGTCAAATAAGTGTGCGGATTTTATGTCAAAAATATAACTTAGTTTTAAAAGACAAGCAAGTTTAGAAATTAGTATTGAAAACGGATAATCCTACACAGTATTCTGTTTGTAGATAATCGTTATTTTTTGGTTATTGAAGTCTTTCTTGTCAGAGAACAGGAAAAGGCGGCTTTTAGGTCACTTTCGCCCGAAAACTTGGTGGAGGGCGAAAGTGAGTTAAAAGCCGCCTTTTCCTGTTCTCTCTTCGCCTAACAGCTGAGTTTCCTCGCTCTCTCTATTCGAATGGATTATTGTGGCTGTTGTGCTTTGTTTGTTGTAAAAGTGTACCGATGATTTTATAATGATGTGGACTCTTTTTTGGTCAGTGTTTTGTGCCTCTCTCCCTCCGGATCTTCGGTGTCATGGTTTTTATTTCTGGCGAGATCAGCAGGTACTGTACTCCTGATATATAATGGCTGCCCTCCACGTTATTCCGCCTTTGCTGCGCACGTGCATCACTTAAGGGATCATCTCCCTTCCCCCATGTTTTCCGTTGCCGCGTCACCTCACTCTCCCATTTCCCCTCTCCTCTACTGTAACACCGCTGCATGGCGTGAGAAATCTCGCCCATCTTCTCCCTCCCACTCACCTTCCCTCAGTTGTCATCGCGCTGCCATGTGTACCTCAACACACCCTCCCCCCCCCCCCCTTTCCTACACTCGTGGCGAGCTGCTGGCAGTAAAACCTGTGCCCCTTCACCCCACCCTCAACTTGAAGTTGCGCCAGTTACGCATTGGTGTAGATTTACCGCGTGTTCGAGGGTGCAGGGGAGGGAGGAGAAAGCAGAAAAAGATTGCCGTCATCAGCCATCCTCGTTCCTCCCTAAACAAAAAACCACCCCGTCCCTGCTGTTGTTTCCAACCTGATAACTGTGCCCCTTCTCAAATCTCCTGTCTCAAGTCGTCACAGCAAGCTGGCTCTGGCATTGTTTAATGCCAATCAGTTGGTGCGAAGGATAAAAGGACTGCTATCAACGATTTTATCGTTGATAATCATGTCAACATTATGTGCATCACGGAGACGTGGCTTCTACCAAGCGGTGACGAAGCGAAGTGCTGTGACCTTTCCCCTCCTGGCTACACCACCCTCAGCTTTCCCCGCCAACTCGTGTGGAGGCATCGCTTTGTGGTGTCTGACACTATATCCCCCTCTGTTTCCACTACCTCCAACTTCTCCTTTGTCACTCCTCTTTTGAACTAGTACAACTAACTGTATCTACCCCCAAATCCTCTCTTCACGTCCTCTGCCTTTACCGCCCCCCTCCCAGCAAGAAAAACCAACTGAAAGACTCCATCTTTCTGGAAGAGTTTCCAGATCTGCTGGAGTACATGAACTGTCTAAAAGGCCGTTCTGTAACTGGTTGGCGACTTCAACTTCCACTGGGACAATCCAACTAATTGCAACACAGCAAAACTGATGGATCTGTTTCAGTCCTTTGGTCTGAACCAGTCCGTCACCTTCCCAACTCACCGTTCAGGTCACATCCTTGACTGGGTTGTCCATTCTGATGATGACCTGGTTGAGTCACCCACCATCAGTCTGACCCTGACTTCTGACCACCATGCGGCCCTGGTTAATCTGAACACACCTGCTCCTATTAAGCCTCCCAGGTATGTCGAGTCCAGGGACTTTGCTTCCATCGACCTTGATATCTTCCGAGCTGACCTGCTGTCCTCCCTTCAATATGTACCTTCACTGTCCGCGGAGCAGTTCCATGGCCTACTTCAAGATGTCCCGATCACCATGCCCCAGTACTTAGACGCAAGATTTCCAGCCGTCTACCCTCGCCCTGGTTCCCAGCAGTTGGCCCTGAAGTTCTTGAATGCTAAACGTGTTAGACGTAGGGCCGAAAGGCAGTGGCTAAAGACAAACCTCGAGATTCACAAACAAATTTTGCGAATTGCTAGTAATGCTGTGAATGAAATTGTTCAAAAAGCAAAATCAGCCTTCTACAATGCTAAAATATTAGCATGCGCAACAACCAAGCAATTGTTTAAGGTCACTGATACACTCATGGGAGAACAAAATCATCTCTCCTTCCTTCATCTGTCTGTCCCTCTGACATTCCACAGAAATTTTGTGACTTTTTCACTAGCAAAATTAGACTTATCCGTGAAAGTCTGGACGCTCAGTCAGTATTTGAACCTGATATTCCATACAACTCTTTTTCCGGCATTTCATTGACTGACTTTGAACCTGTGACAGTTGCTGTTGTCAAAGAAGTCATCGACAAGACTGTTATCAAAACTTGTGCACTGGATCCTCTTCCATCTACTTTACTATCTGCATGCATGGATGTTTTGTTGCCATATATCACTAGTGTGGTAAATGAATCTCTCACTTCTGTTGTTTTCCCACCTGCACTGAAAGCTGCTGTTGTCCGACCTGTTTGAAGAAACCCTCTCTTGACCCTGAAAACCTAAAAAATTATCGACCTGTCTCCAACTTGTCTTTTATTTCAAAGATAATTGAAAAGATAGCACTTCTCCAACTCCAAAACCACCTTGACCAAAACAATTTGCTCTATTCGTTGCAGTCCGCCTATCGCACTGGACACAGTACAGAAACTGCTCTGCTGAAAATAATAAACGATCTTCTCTCTGCTCTGGATAACGGTCAGGTTTCACTGCTCTCTCTTCTCGACTTGTCCGCTGCCTTTGACACCATTGATCACTCCACCCTCCTCACTAGACTTCAACATACTTTTGGCATCTCTTCTCACGCTTTGGCATGGTTTTATTCTTACCTTTCTGGTCGAACCCAAATTGTCTCTGTTAATGGTTTTTCTTCAAGCTCTGCTGACTTGAATTATGGTGTTCCCCAAGGCTCTGTCCTGGGTCCCATTCTGTTTGTTCTATATACCCAACCCATCTCTGACATCGTAGCCCATAATAACATTTCACACCACTGCTTCTCTGATGACAATCAAATCTACATTTCTGGTGACATTTCTCTCCTCTCCTCCATCATCGATCGCTCACAGCTCTGCATCTCTGACATAAAGGCATGGATGACTTGCAACAAACTTCAGTTAAACAATGACAAAACTGAAACTGATCTTCATTCTCCCAAAACGGCTCATGTCTACAATCTCTGTTCCTTCTTCTGTCCAACTTGGTACCTCTCTCATTCAGACCTCTACCACTGTGCGAAATCTAGGCGTTGTACTTGATCAGACACTCTCTTTTCAAAATCAGATTTCTTCTATCTGCCGTGCTTGCTACTCGGAGCTTCGGCGAATCAGTTCTGTGCGCCACCTTCTGTCTGAAGAAGCCACCAAGACTCTGGTTTCTGCTTTCATATTTCAAGACTTGACTACTGTAATTCTCTTCTTGCTGGTTGTCCACAGAATCTTCTTGCAAAATTGCAGAAAAGTTCAAAATAATGCTGCTCGCCTTGTCTCGAAATCTCCGAAAACCTCTCATGTTTCTCCCTTGCTTAAATCTTTGCACTGGCTTCCTGTTGAAAAACGCATCAAGTACAAACTTTCTTTGCTCTGTTACAGGGCATTGGACGGCCCCGCTCCATCGTACCTCTCTAAACTTCTGTCGACCTATACTCCTTCTAGACAGCTTCGCTCTTCCTCTGACACTCGCATTCTGCAAATCCCTCGTTTTCGGGCCAGAACACTTGGTGAACGTTCTTTTTCTTTTCAGGCTCCTTCCTGCTGGAACAATCTCCCTTATGCACTCCGAAACTCAAACAGTCTTTCTTCTTTCAAGTCCTCCCTCAAAACTACTCTCTTCAAAACATAATTTTTCTGCTCCTTCGCTGGTGTGTGTGTGTGTGTGCGTGGTGTGTGTGTGTGTGTGTGTGTGCGTGTGTGTGTGTGTGTGTCTGTGTGTGCGTGTGTATGTTTGTGTGTGTGTGTGTGTGTGTGTGTGTGTGTGTGTGTGTGTTGTGTGTGTGTGTGTGTGTGTGTGTGTGTGTGTGTGTGTCTGTGTGTGTGTTAGGGCTTATTGCTGTAAGCGCTTAGGGCTTTTGTTTAAGATTAAGCGCACTAAATGTTCCTTATTATTATTATTATTATTATTATATTATTATTATTATTATTATTATTATTATTATATTATTACATAATGCTGGTCTCTCAGTGGAGGAGCGTTGTGATGAAGCAGTCAGAATGACCTGGCGGCAGGTGCTCAAGCATGGAAGCAGTGGGGTTTCTTGTCATGAAATCAACGCCTGAAAGGCGTCTCTCTGTTGCTAGTTTTCCAGAACAACAGAGAGTGTATCCTGCGCGTGCTCTTTGAGTCCACCTTCCACGGGGAAGTGGACTTTGCTGAAAGCAGCGACATCAACATTTCGTCTGGACAGTTCATGTGTAGGAAGTGTGGAGCAATGTTCTGGACCGCTGCTGTCAGCTACATCAAGCACGTTTCTGATGTTTGTTTCAGTCTGTTTACACCTTTTGTAAGTTTGTAGCTTTCTTTCTTTGATGTTGTTCAGCTGTTTGTGAAGATGCCCATTGACCACGGCTAGCCAACTGAGAGGATATAGGATACAAGCTTCATTCAGGCCACCTTTCCTAGGCCCCTCTCCATGTTGAGCAAGCAGAGCTGTCGTTAGAAAAGGCCGATCGGTCATTCAGGTGTGCCGAACGCTCTTGTGGTCCGCAGGTCAACATCAGACGACCAATACTCTGAACCACGTGCATGCAAGATCGGGACGGTGGTTTCCAGTGTCATCTGCCACCTGCTGTTTTCGCCAGTTTCCATTACTTCAGGAATTTAAAATGTTTGGTGGCCGTGGACGTGGGCGTGTCCTTTGAGCCTGCGCAGTGGATTTGTTTAGGTGGACTGCAGTGTGCGCTGAACTGGACCCCCCCTTTACACCCAGGGTTCATCTGCTGTGGCCTAGCAGGCTGGGACGGTGACACGAGTTCTTGAGTCGTAGGTGTTACATCTGAATCTCCTTTTCCTGGATGAATTGCCTGGCAAGGATAACGAGCTCCATGTACCTGGGTCTGAGATCAGAGTTGACTTTCCCTTATGCTTGTTGCCACCAAAGGCTTTTGAATCCACCTGCCCATCCAGTTATACTGCCGGACACTCAGTGGCGCCACGATAGCAGCTTTGTGAAAACAGGGGGCACTGTGTGAAAGCGTTGCTGAGGGCACTTCAATAGAGGAGAGGTCATGCTGCAATGACCTCCTGCCTGGCATATCAGACAGGAGCCACAAGGCAATCTCTACCCCTGGAAAGGAGAGGTGATATGCTGAGCAGGTCGCTTCCCTTGAGTAAGACGTCTGACTCAGACCTAACCACCCTTCAACTCAGCATTAAATTATAAAACAAGCATTGTTCATTATGAAGACAACCCATGTCTTGTCAATGAAGTGAGATGTATTGATGGATATCCCCGAAATATAATCATGGAACAAAGCAAACAAAAATCATCATTGACAGAACTGCACAAATCAAAAGACCAGTGTCAGCTCCCATGTTGTTGCTGGTTCGTCGTTTTGTCAACGTCCACAATACTGTAACAAAATTCAAACGGCGTTTTGTCATCTTTCACAAGTGTCAAAACAGCAGCTGAAAAGGTGCGCGAACATTGGTCGTTATTAACGTATTGCATGTGTACGTATACATGTGCACCTTTGATGTGCACATGCACATATGCACAAGCAATAACCTTATGATGACTAATGCTATCACATGCTTTCGGGCCTGCATGCACATAATTCTCTCTCTCTCTCTCTCTCTCCTCTCTCTCTTCCTCTCTCTCTCTCTCCTCTCTCTCTCCTCTCTCTCTCTCCTCTCTCTCTCTCTCTCTCTCTTCTTCTCACTCTCTCTCTCCTCTCTCTCTCCTCTTGCGTGCGTGCGTGCGTGCGTGCGTGCGTGCGTGTGTGTGTGTGTGTGTGTGTGTGGTGTGTGTGTGTGGTGTGTGTGTGTGTGTGTGTGCGTGCGTGCGTGCGTGCGTGTTGTGTGTGTGTGTGTGTGTGTGTGTGTGTGTGTGTGTGTGTGTGTGTGTGTGTGTGTGTGTGTGTGTGTGTGTGTGTGTGTGTGTGTGAAAGCAGAATTTACATGTAAAATACTGATCTTTTACATCGGTTAATCCAGATGCTGCTCCCCAGCATGATGTGTTGAATCACTTTCATTATTCTTCAGTTCACGCCAAATTAGGGACTGACAATGACTTTTGTAATAACTTGTTTTCTGTGTGTCATTAATTTAATAAATGTCGCTTACATAGACGTACGCTTTCAAGGTGCCATCAAGTGATTTTTTAAACCATCAATTATTTTATGAATTTCTCGTTGATGTATCATTGGTTTTATTGTTTACCTTTGTTATCAGGACAATGGAAGACTCCAGTCCGGCAGTTCTATTCCTCACTGTTCTCTGACAGCTGGAATGACTCTACCACAGCAGACACGTTCACAGACACAGACGAAATAATTCAGTTAACAAATCAACTTCATTATATTCGACTTCAGCTAAATATGATCTGCCCCGTTTTCATTGTTCTTCTTGAACCTTTGCAACCTTATGACCTCATTATCATGCAACGACTGAAATCAGGTGAATCCTCCTTCAACATCTACCTCACAGGTGTTGCTGTTCTGGACCTAATGGACCTCTATATAAATGTGTTGTTATTTTGGTTGCGGAGCACATTCAGTATTAGAATAGAAGCTTACCATGAAGTTACTTGCAAGATCTACCTTGGCTGACTACAGGATGTCCCACAATTAGCGCTGGTATCTGGTCAGTATGTCAGTACACAGAGCAATGTCTGTAGTGTGGCCACATCGTGTCAACGTACTGTGCACTCGTCGAACCGTTCTTCTGTTGATGACTGGAATCTCTGTCTTCTTCGCATGCACTTTACTCACACTATTTGTATGGGGCACCTTAAAGTATTATCCTTCATACATGTAAGCGAGTGTGTACGCGTCTGAGGAAAGTTATGTTTACTTTACCGAAACATATTCGTATACATAGAGCTCTCATGTACAGTCTTTTGCCATTCGTTGTCTTCGCAGTGTCAAACAGTGTTCTGGTGAGGACACTTGCTGTGTCAGTCAAGCAGCCAGCAGACACTTATTCCCACGGGATGCTGAACAAGTCAGGACCCGTGAAAAAGCAGCACGCTCTGTGACCTTGACTGTTATAGTTGTTCCACCACTTTCCTCGTTCGACTTTCCATACTCAATGGTTTTTTATTTGCATTACTTTTCAATAGTACATTCTACGAATACAAAATACGAGTATGCTAAACAATATCTGATCTATGCGATCGGATTTTTAATGTCTCGCATTAACAGTGCAGTGAATTTCTACCTCTATTGTCGACGGGAGGCGGTTTTGAGAGGAGTTCATTTAAGGGCGTGTGTTGTGGAAGATACACAAGATCGCAGTCTGATTCAAAGTGATGGGTGATAGCCACGACCAGTCCACACGTCAACCGCAATCATCCTCTTTTTTTTTTCGTCAGCATTACTAATGACAGCATCAAAGACCATAAAAAAACAGAAAATCGCTGACATCTTAAAAATGGGGGTAATAAAGGGGTTTAGTGTTGTTTCCACTGCTTTCCTGGGCCCCCAATTTTTTTGGGACCCCTTT
>JAFLJL010002722.1:0-22573 GCA_018398815.1 Conus ventricosus
ACTCTCTCTCTCTCTCTCCCTCTCTCTCTCCACACACACACACACACACACACACACACACACACACACGTACGCACGCACAAGCGCTCAATACTATCATAAAATTCTCTTCCTCCTCTCATATCCCCACCCCTCCATTTTCCCTCTTTCACTCATCCCCTCCACTTCCTCGTGCCGGTTGGTCGCACGCATTCGCTCATGCGCCCTGGCAACATAAGAGATAACATAAGACGCACGTGCCCATACTTCAAACTGCATAGGCTACAGACATTCAAAAAGAATGCACGCAGGGTTTGTGCATATACCTGCATACTGAACACACACACGCACACACACACTTACGCACATGCACACGCACACGCTCACGATCTCTCTCTCTCCTCTCTCTCTCTCTCTCTCTCTCTCTCTCTCTCTCTCTCTCTCTATCTATCTATCTATCTTACACACACACACACACACACACACACACACACACACCGGGTGGAGATAGAGAGCAAAAGTAAGCGGTTGAAAGTTGCTCTCGTGACTGTCAGCGATGTCATACGACACGAAGTTTTCGACAGTGGGGGAAGACAAGTGAGGGAACAGAGAGTGGGGCGGAGGGGAAGGAGAGATAGAGAGAGAGCGGGACGGACGAAGAAGGAGAGGAGAAATGGCAACATAAGCTGTAGTATGGCGAAAATGATCTTCTAGAGTCTCCACGACTCCTGAACAGGTAAAAGCAGGCAGCTTTAAATACCAGTCACAACCAAGTTTACAGAATTCGGCGCCAATTGCGTGGCCCAACATCCAAATTAAGTAGGTTAATATAGGCCTATCACTTAAACAAAAAGAGAGAAATGAAAAGAAACAAAACAAAACAAAACAGAAACAACAAAGTTTAGATAACCCAGTTTCTGATTCAGGTTTACTCTTCCCATTTCAAACGCTTTCAATCTTCGATCTAAACAAAATAAAGCAACCAGAGTCATGTTTTGCCATTTTAATGTTCGGTATTGATTTTTCTTGAGTACTGGTGACCTACTCGTTTTTGAGTGAACCAGTATTTTAGGAAGAAGAAGATAACGTAATTTGATTTGTAGCCATACGTAAATCCTTTTACGACTCTCGCTCTACTTCAACATACTCGGCGCAACAAGTGAAGCACTACACAGGTTATAGTGTGTGTGTGTGTGTGTGCCAAAGCGGTTCCTCTATATCCTCCTGCAGTGTGAAGTCATTGCAGGGTCACGCACCAACGCCTGCGCCTCGCCCCCTTTACTTCAGTGGTGGGGCGAGACGAGGCTATACTAGGAGGGAGGGGAGGCGGAGATTTACTGGAGTCCGCGTCATGCTGTGTGTGTCGACCCTGCTGAAACGCCTCCCCAAGGCAGATTTGGTCATGGAACTTCTTCTTTTTTTAAATAATGGGCGACATGAGACGTTTTTGTTTTTGTTTTGTACGTTGTTTAGTCTTGATCGTAAGGGCAGTGTTTGAAGTTGTGTGTGTGTGTGTGTGTGTGTGTGTGTGTTTTAAGCGGTTTGGGGAGAAAGGAGAGTAGGGACCGGATGTAGGGTAGGCTAGAATGAGTAATAGGGGAGGGGCGTTTGATAATATGTGTGTGTGTGTGTGTGTGTGTGTGTGTGTGTGTGTGTGTGTGTGTGTGTGTGTGTGTGTGCGTGCGTGCGTGCGTGCGTGCGTGCGTGCGTGTGCGTGTGCGTGTGTGTGTGTTAGTGGGGGGTCTCGGGGCTCTCCCACGCTTGTGTGTGTAAATCTTCCTGAGCTCTGTTCAGGTCACGCTGAATGCTGAGTTTTACGTCCCGCTGGCACCCGGGGGATGGGGGTGGGGGGTGGGGTGGGGGCTCTAAAGAACAAGTCGTTTCCAGACCAGAATCTGTGTAACGTCAGGTTCGTCATTCACAGTTATGAATTAAACGATGATTGTGGATGTGCTTATCTGCGAGCGCCTCCTTCAGAATGCAGTACCGTACGGCCCAGTACTATCAAGACTCGATACGATCAGGGCTTAGTAGCACTAGGGCCCTTCGCTATTCGAGCACAGTATCATTAAGGACCAGTATCATTAGAAACCAGTACCCAGTACATTTAGGCTCAGCACTATAAAGGTTCGGGGCCATTAAGTTCTCAAGACAATTGTTGATTACGGGATGATATCATTAGGTCCCAGTGCCATTACAGCCTGTTGCAATAATGGCCTAATGCCATTAGACCCAGCACCAGTCGAGCCCAGCTCCATCAGGGGCCATTAGGTCTGTACCTTTAGGCCCAGCACCATTAGGGCCTAGTTCCATTAGGCCCAGTACCATTAGGGCCTAGTTCCATTAGGTCCAGTACCATTAGGGCCTAGTTCCATTAGGTCCAGTACCATTAGGGCCTAGTTCCATTAGGTCCAGTACCATTAGGTCCAGTACCATTAGGGCCTAGTTCCATTAGGTCCAGTACCATCAGGGCCCAGTGCCATAATGTCCAAATGACATTAGGGCATGACACCATTAGGTTCCCATACCATACTGGGCCAGTGCCATTAGGCCAAGTACGGTTAGAGCCTTGTACCGTGAGGGCCCAATGCCATTAGGCACTGATACAATTGTGTCCCAGTACGATTAGGGCCTATTACCATTGGGCCCAATACCATTAGAGCCAGTACAATGAAGGCCCAATGCCATTAGGCCCTTATACTGTTAGGTCCCCGTACTATTAAGGTCTATTACCATTACGCCGAGTGCCATTAGAGCCCAGCACCACAGAGGTCCAACGCCATCAGGCCCTTATACCGTTAGGTCCCACTACCATTAGGGCCTATTACCATTACGCCGAGTGCCCAATGCTGTTAGGCTCTGATATTGTTATGTCCCAGTACCATCAGGGCCTGTTACCGTTAGTCCCAGTACCATCAGGGCCTATTACCGTTAGGTCCCAGTACCATTAGGGCCTATTACTGTTAGGTCCCAGTACCATCAGGGCCTATTACCGTTAGGTCCCAGTACCATCAGGGCCTATTACCGTTAGGTCCCAGTGCCATTAGGGCCTATTACCGTTGGGTCCCAGTACCATAGGGCCTATTACCGTTAGGTCCCAGTACCATTAGGGCCTATTACCGTTAGGTCCCAGTACCATTAGGGCATATTACCGTTAGGTCCCAGTACCATTAGGGCCTATTACCGTTAGGTCCCAGTACCATCAGGGCCTATTACCGTTTGGTCCCAGTACCATCAGGGCCTATTACCGTTAGATCCCAGTACCATTAGGGCCTATCACCGTTAGGTCCCAGTACCATCAGGGCCTATTACCGTTAGGTCCCAGTACCTTCAGGGCCTATTACCGTTAGGTCCCAGTACCATCAGGGCCTATTACCGTTAGGTCCCAGTACCATCAGGGCCTAATACCGTTAGGTCCCAGTACCATCAGCGCCTATTACCGTTAGGTCCCAGTACCATCAGGCCTATTACCGTTAGGTCCCAGTACCATCAGAGCCTATTATCGTTAGGTCCCAGTGCCATTAGGGCATATTACCGTTTGGTCCCAGTACCATCAGGGCCTATTACTGTTAGGTCCCAGTACCATTAAGGCCTGCTACCGTTGGGCACAGTATCATCAGAGCCTCTTACCGTTAGGTCCCAGTACCATCAGAGCCTATTACCCTTAGGCCCCAGAACCATCAGAGCCTATTACCGTTAGGTCCCAGTACCATTAGGGCCTATTACCGTTAGGTCCCAGTACTATCAGAGCCTATTACCGTTAGGTCCCAGTACCATTAGGGCCTATTACTGTTAGGTCCCAGTACCATTAGGGCCTATTACCGTTAGGTCCCAGTACCATCAGGGCCTGTTACCGTTAGGTCCCAGTACCATTAGGGCCTATTACCGTTAGGTCCCAGTATCTTCAGGGCTCGTTACCCTTAGGTCCCAGTACCATCAGGGCCTATTACCGTTAGGTCCCAGTACCATCAGGGCCTATTACCGTTAGGTCCCAGTACCATTAGGGCCTACTGCCGTTAGGTCCCAGTACCATCAGAGCCTATTACTGTGAGGTCTCAGTACTATCAGAGCCAATTCCCGTTATGTTCCATTACCATTAGGGCCTATTACCGTTAGGTCCCAGTACCATTAGCCCTGCTCTCATTAGGTCCCAGTACCATTAGGGCCTATTACCGTTAGGTCCCAGTACCATTAGGGCCTATTACCGTTAGGTCCCAGTACCATCAGGGCCTATTACCGTTAGCTCCCAATACCATCAGGGCCTATTACCGTTAGGTCCCAGTACCATCAGGGCCTATCACCGTTAGGTCCCAGTACCATCAGGGCCTTTTACCGTTAGGTCCCAGTTCCATCAGGCCTATTACCGTTAGGTCCCAGTACCATCAGGGCCTATTACCGTTAGGTCCCAGTACCACAGAGCCTATTATCGTTAGGTCCCAGTGCCATTAGGGCATATTACCGTTAGGTCCCAGTACCATCAGGGTCTATTACCGTTAGGTCCCTGTACCATTAGGGCCTGCTACCGTTGGGCACAGTATCATCAGAGCCTCTTACCGTTAGGTCCCAGTACCATCAGAGCCTATTACCCTTAGGTCCCAGAACCATCAGAGCCTATTACCGTTAGGTCCCAGTACCATTAGGGCCTATTACCGTTAGGTCCCAGTACTATCAGAGCCTATTACCGTTAGGTCCCAGTACCATTAGGGCCTATTACCGTTAGGTCCCAGTACCATCAGGCCTGTTAACCGTTAGGTCCCAGTACCATTAGGGCCTATTACCGTTAGGTCCCAGTATCTTCAGGGCTCGTTACCCTTAGGGCCCAGTACCATCAGGCCTATTACCGTTAGGTCCCAGTACCATCAGGGCCTATTACCGTTAGGTCCCAGTACCATTAGGGCCTACTAGCGTTAGGTCCCAGTACCATCAGAGCCTATTACTGTTAGGTCTCAGTACCATTAGGGCCTATTACTGTGAGGTTTCAGTAATATCAGAGCCAATTCCCGTTATGTTCCATTACCATTAGGGCCTATTACCGTTAGGTCCCAGTACCATTAGGGCCTATTACCGTTAGGTCCCAGTACCATCAGGGCCTATTACCGTTATGTTCCAGTACCATTAGGGCCTATTACCGTTAGGTCCCAGTACCATCAGAGCCTATTAGTACCATTAGGGCCTACTACCGTTAGGTCCCAGTACCATCAGAGCCTTCTACCGTTATGTTCCAGTACCATTAGGGCCTATTACCGTTAGGTCCCAGTACCATCAGAGCCTATTAGTACCATTAGGGCCTATTACCGTTAGGTCCCAGTACCATTAGGGCCTACTACCGTTAGGTCCCAGTACCATCAGAGCCTATTATCGTTAGGTCCCAGTACCATTAGGGCCTATTACCGTTAGGTCCCAGTACCATTAGGGCCTATTACCGTTAGGTCCCAGTACCATTAGGGCCTATTACCGTTAGGTCCCAGTACCATCAGAGCCTATTACCGTTAGGTCCCAGTGCCATTAGGGCCTATTACCGTTAGGTCCCAGTACCATCAGGGCCTATTACCGTTAGGTCCCAGTGCCATTAGGGCCTATTACCGTTAGGTCCCAGTACCATCAGGGCCTATTACCGTTAGGTCCCAGTACCATTGGGGCCTATTGCCGTTAGGTCCCAGTACCATTAGGGCCTATTACTGTTAGGTCCCAGTACCATCAGGGCCTATTACCGTTAGGTCCCAGAAACCATTGGGGCCTATTACCGTTAGGTCCCAGTACCATTAGGCCTATTACCGTTAGGTCCCAGTACCATTAGGGCCTATTACCGTTAGGTCAAACTACTACCAGAGCCTATTACCGTTAGGTCCCAGTACCATTAGGGCCTGCTATTGTTGGGCACAGTATCATAATGGCCTGTTACCGTTAGGTCCCAGTACCATTAGGGCCTGCTACCGTTGGCACAGTATCATTATAGCCCAGTGCCATAAGGGCCCAATGCCATTAGGCTCTGATAACATTAGGTCACAGTGCCACTAAGGCGTATTACCATTCGGCCGAGTGCCATTAGAGCCCAGCACCGTAGAGGCCCAGTGCCATTAAGCTCTGATACCACTCGGTCCCAGCACCATTAGGGCTCATTACCATTAGGGCCCAGTAAGTATCTACCTGCACGCAACCATTGACTGCACGAGCAAAACGGTCAGGGGCTCTTAAATTGACACTGGGTCCAAAAGGAACAGTCCTTTGACTACGTCAGAGTTAAATTCATAATAGTGCCAGGGTTCTCTCCCACCCACACCCACCCCCCTTTCTTTCTTTCTTTCTTTTTTCCCTTCTTCTTCTTAGCTCCGTTGCTGAGATCGCCTTCACCGCTGGTGAGAGTTCAGGGAAAAAAATGTGACAGTCACCAGTGACTTTTATCACGTGCGGATATGCTGCTAAAAAAAAAAATAAAAAAAATAGAAGTGACAAAAATGCATTGTCCCACAAAACGAGTTGACGAGATCTTTATTTTCTTTCTAATTACAAAAAAAGCTGTACCTGTACGTGGAAGCCATGAGTAGAGAGAGAGGATTGGTACAGAGGAGGAGTGAGTAAGAGAAGCATGCATGGAGAGAGGGAGGGTGGGGCGTAATGAGGGTGACGGAAGGGTGGAGGTGTGTGTGGGGAGGAGTTAGTGGGGTCGGAAAACAGAGAACAGCAGTGACTCACACAAAAAAAGCCTACTCATGTTGAGAATAAACTATGACTTCAGGTTTATGCTTAGCCGACTGAGCTGGACAGATGCTACATTACATAAAGAGGTTTTTTCCTCCAACCTCCAATTTTCCACTTTTTTTTTTTTTTTTTTTTACTTCGCTCATATTTTTTTTTCTTTTCTTTTCGCTTTTTTATTTATTTTTTATTTTAACAGTGGGGCCTCCATCCCCCTATTTTTCCCAACTGTCATCACTTTTATTTCAAACTGACTCACGCTCACCATGCATTGTCTGTGTAATTTTTTAACAGATGGACAAATTGGAGGTTGGAGGAAAAACCTCTTTACGTAATGTAGTATTAGCGTTTTGATACAAAGTACATAAACACAGTTGTTGTGCCATGTATGTTTTTGCTATTGGAAGAAGAAGAAGAAGAAGAAGAAGAAGAAGAAGAAGAAGAAGAAGAAGACGAAGAAGAAGAAGAAGAAGAAGAAGAAGAAGAAGAAGAAGACAAAGAGTAGGGGGAGGAGGAGGAGGAGGAGGAAGAAGAAGAAGAAGAAGAAGAAGAAGAAGAAGAAGAAGAAGAGGAAGAAGAAGAAGAAGAAGAACAACAACAACAAAAACAACAAGAACAACAACAACAGCAGCAGCAACAACAACAACAACTGGAATAAACTCCCTTATGACTTAAGACATTCTCAAACCTTTTCTTCCTTCAAAACCTCCCTGAAAACCCACCTTTTCAAACAATATTAAGAAGACAGTTATTACCTGATAGTTGATTGACTCTTGTTGTCTCTGTGGATCGCTAAATAGTTTGTGATTGTTGCGACTGTTGTGTATTGTGCGTCTGTGCGTGAGAGTGTGCGTGCGCGTGGGAGAGAATGGGAGAGAGCCTTTGTTTTTCATTTTCTGAGTCGTTTTTCAATGCATTTTCTTTACATTTAGCAATTTGTATTTTTTTCTGCCTTTGTAAAGCGCCTTGTGCCGTGGAAGGCGCTATATAAATCCCCATTATTATTATTATTATTATTAACACCAACGACTTGAAAATAAAAATCGCCGGGAAAACTTTTGGCGTGAGAACGCTCAGCTGTTGGGGGCCCTCTCCTTGGCTAAATGCATCGCTGAGGTCAGCTAGTTATTTTTGGCACATCGCCCTCGCAACGCTGAAAGGGGATTTCCCTTCGGGTGTGGTGGATAGGGATGAGTGGTGGGGACGGAGTGGGAGAAGGGATGGTGGTTGGCCTTTGGTCTGGTTTTGACTGTACTTGGCAGGATAGAGCGAATAATGGTAAGAAGATCTATGGTAAATTACTAGATCCAAAACGCTGTATTTTTTTTTTCCCTTGACGAGCGATTTCATTCACGAACTAAGTAATCATTTGCCTTAATTATTGCCTTCAGGTGAAAACACGCAAATTTGATTTTCAACAAAAAAGAAAAGAAAAAAAGAAAGAAAAGAAAAGAAAAAGTGATCCTGTGCCATGATCATTGCATCATACGATGTAATCATTGCGCACTCTGACAGAATTGTAATGTTCACGTCAAAATAAGACGGCGTTTCATCGTTTTCGACGCCATGAAGGCACTGTACCGTTAACCCAAAGACATAAACGACAAAGATCAACACAGCTAGTCGCAGCGCAATAGAAACAACACTGATCGCGTGACAGCAGCCGAAACTGTTCAGTAATACCGTGTCACCCCAACTTTCATGAGTCATTTCCCCCTCCCCCCCCCCTCTCCCCCTCCCCCCCTCCACTCCCCCCCCCCCCCCCCCCCCCCCGTCTTATTTGCGTGCCTATTTGAGTGCGATTTTATTACTCCTACACCGTCATTTTGGATCTTCTGGACACAGCCACACCGAGGTATGTCCTATCGGGCGACATGCTACAGAGGGCATTTGCATTCAGGCCTTTTTGAAGTAACTCACCGAAGGAGACGCTGTATAGCTTACTAAATACTGCAGTGGTGTTGGACACAGCCACACCGAGGTATGTCCTATCGGGCGACATGCTACAGAGAGCATTCGCATTCAGGCCTTTTTGAAGTAACTCACCGAAGGAGACGCTGTATAGCTTACTAAATACTGCAGTGGTGTCTGTTCTGATCCAATACACGCATAACTCCACCAACTGAGCTCCCCTTTCTGACAACGTTTAACTGCTTAGTCAGCGAAGCCAGCTTGAGCGAGCATGGGAGTGCACGCTCGCTGAGTGGACTTTTATCCCCACGCGACGGGAGAAGCTTTTTGTCCCGGCACTCTGGTTGCTGAGCATAATCGTGACATCGAGACAGTGTCAGTTTCGTGAAGGTTTTCGTCAGACCTGTGTGCACTCAGTAATAAGGCTGATCATTTCACTGCAGTGTGATGTTCCCAGAGTTTAAAAACTTGTTTTAGGTACGCACCTTTAATGCTACTACTATATTGCAGTCAAGGTCATGCGGCGTGTGTGTATGTGTGTGTGCGTGCGTGCGTGTGCGTGTGTGTGTGTGTGTGTGTGTGTGTGTGTGTGTGCTCGAGCGCGTGCGTGCGTGCATGTGTGTGTGTGAGTGGGGAGGGGGGGGGAGCGCTTCAGTGTAGAGAGAGAGAGAGAGAGAGAGAGAGAGAGAGAGAGAGAGAGAGAGAGAGAAAAACAATTTTTTAAAATTTGTATATAGATTGTGAGCGTGTGCTCCGTCGCAGCTCCCCCTCCCCTTCCGCCCCCCCCCCCTCCCCCCCGTCCTCTTTCAACGGAAGTCCACTCGGCGAAAGTCAGTGTGTCCGAACAAGCACACTACTTCTGGAGGACACCATTATGTTCATCCATGGACAGCGCCCATGAATTGTGCGATGCTGACGTCGTTGACACCAGTTCACTTATGAACATAGGCATGGGGAGGTAATAAAAGCCGGTCACCATGAGAACAATGCCTGGTGTATGGACACAAAAAGTGAGATTCTTCCTATCTTTTCTTTTTTTTTCTATTGTTTTTCCTTTTTTTTAAATAAGCTTTTCTTTCTTTCTGTCTTTTTTCTTTTTTTTTCTTCTTTTTTTTCCAGTGTTGATCAAGGAGTATAAAGATGATCAAGCTGGTGCACGAAGTCCTATTATTCTGCCAACAACCAAGCCAGGGGGATACCGACACCTGCAGCGCGTGATTGGCACGAAATGTGAGCAACACTCTCGGATACCGCCTCCATGAAGTGCATAAAACCCGTCTGTGTGGTTCCAGTCTCCCCATTTGAAACCAGAGGACACTCAGCTCCGGATATGAGCTGGATAAGACCCGCAAATCAATGACGTTAATGGGACTTGAACCTGCGACTTCACAGGTCGCAGTCCGGTACAATAAGCACTACATCACCGCTGACTGATTCAGGACTTCCGCCGAGCCACTGATGAAAAAAAAAAAAAAAAGTTGTGATCTTTTGACGCCAGAGCCGTTTGATAACATTGATGGCGTGATCAGGCGGGGAGATAGTCACGGGGCTTTAAAGGGGAGACGACTGGTTGTGTGACAGCCAACAAAAGTGTCACCGACCTCGCTCTGATGTGTCGTGTGTCCTTCATAATCCGACCCACTAGTTCTTAAAAGAGAACACGCGCGCCTGTTAACCGTCTGGAGACGAAAAAGGAACCGAAGATACAGTAATGCTGGCCGTCGATGTTGAACACGTTTCTCCCGCCGTTTACGATAAGCCAGGCATGATGTGAGACGAGAACACTCAGAGGTCAAAAACCGATAGCAGTTCAGGTTTTTTTGCATTGTGAGACCTTCTCCGGGAGTTCGTGATGAGAAACCATTTTTGAAATTTGTTTTCCAGTCCAGTGACTGCTGGTCGAAGTCAAAACGTGAAAATAAATGGCCCGCCGGAGGAACACAACAACTATTGAAGTAATGAGCTTCGACCTGTGGGTCTTCTGTACGCAGGACAACGAAAGAGAAAAACAAACAACAAACAAAACAACGGAAATAAGCATGTAAAGGAGAAAAAAGCAAATGAGGGCGAAGAAGTCCTCAATTGCTACATGAAAACAACAACAACAAGCTAAAAAAAAAAAAAAAAGGATGCGGTTGGGAAGAGCGAGGGGGCTGAGGAGGCGGGGTGGGGTGTTGAAATATGAATACAAAATCCTTCTCTGACAGCAATAGGAATTGTTGAGTTCTAATAGCTAGGTCGAGGCTCGTTACTTCAAGGCCTGTTACGTTTTATCAAGTGGCTCAGTACTTTATCATGTTTCCCTGTTTTTAAAATTGTTCAAAGTGTGGCTGATGCGTATGCACAGGATTAGTATGCGTCAGTGAGAAACAACGAATATCATGAGCTGAAGAACTCTTCTAAATTTGCCAGCAAATATGCAAATATGGTGATCCCCCACTTGACACGAACTGTGCAGGATATTAAAGAGAAACGGAATTTAAAACGAACAAAGTTTTCTTTTGGTATACATCTCCAGCACTGGGATGGAAATTAAGAAAAGTTATTATGAATTCTGAACACTGTGCAATCTCTCTAGCTCTAGTAATTGATTGCTTCTGTCATGAATAGGGAGCCGGAATAGCTCAGTTGGTAGAGCGCCTGACTCGTAATCTTGGTGATCCTGGGGTTGCGGGTTCGAACATCCGCCGGGGCGTTTCGGTACAGGGGGATTTTTCCCTCGGAGTTAACATTGGTTCTGACTCCTTTTCCCATACAGTCCTTCGAATGAGACTATAAACCGAGGTTCCGTGTGTGAACGCATGCATAACATCTTGCACACACGTAAAATCCCATCACCAACTTTCGGAAGAGTAGGCCAATTTGGCCGTTGGTATGGATGACACGTTACACATAGCATGCACTCTGCGTGAGAAATGGAAAGAATGAAGGAAGTAAGGAAAATGGGTGATCGATATTGACTGGATGACACGGGAAACGACTGAATGAAGCGCCAGCTGGCAGGTCTTCAGTCGGCACTACCCAGGTAGGCAGCCCGTCGTGTAAACGAGTGTGGATTGTAAAGCGCTTAGAGCTTGGCCTCTAGCCGAGAATAGGCGCTATATAAGTATTCATTATTATTATTATGAAAACATCGGCCAAGTTCATTTTTCACACTTGGAAAGAACTTTGAGAACGCTTTGTCTCCTAATGTGATGTGCCTATGGATCATTCGTGTCGCTCATGGTCATACGATCGGTTTGTTCTCTCTGCTGTAAAGTTCGGAGTAAGCATATCCCAGTCGCCCAAATCGAAATGCCATCGAAGTTCGTGGCGTGACTGTGACTCACGTTTGTCTAGTTCAGCGTCAGACGAGCGTGAGGGATGGGGTGGGGGTCCAGGGTTTCCGGACACCCTCCCCCCCCCCCCCCCCCCCCGATTTTTCCCCCCCCCCCTCCCCTTCCCCCAGCGGGGGAAGGAAAAAAAGGGATTCTTTATTGTCCCTTACATATGTATGTGTTTGTAGACATCTAACAAATAACTTTTACAATGTTAAAATCTCATAAGGAATAGAGAAGGGGGTTTGGGTTGAAAACGCTCTGGGCAGGAGGCAGGAGGGAACACTTAAAAGGTGTGGGGGGAAAAAGGGCAAAAAAGGGGACAAATTGATAGTAGAACGAATTTTCTCAACGACTACAGTACTATTTAAATTATTATTTTAAAGGATTTTCGCAAAAGGTTTGACTTAATCAACCAAGATCAACTGTAAGTAACCATAGTAAAAGAAAAACATATTTTAAGGGACTTTGCAAAATTTTTGCCCTTTAAATTTGAACAAGAGAATCAAGACAAAGAATCCAGAAAGACAAAACACCAAAATACCCCGTTTTAGATAGCATAATTTCTGGTAAAAAACCCCTTTTAAAAAAAAAATATAAAAAGGCAAGGTAAACTTTTTAATAACAATCCAAACAAAAGTAATTTGCAACCTCCTTTCAACGGGCAAAAACAGACTTTAAGAAATTTTAAAAAAGACAACAGACTAAAATTAGACAGATATTCTACCGCATACTCCCCCCCCCCCCCCCCCCTTTTTTTAAAATTTTTTTAATGTCCATTTTGTAATGTCCCAAAAAGAAAAAAATTTTGTAAAAAATTACTTCTGTTTGGGTACGTGGTTTTGGTATTAGATAATGACGTCCGGGACGGGGAAAATCGGATGATTGCTTAAGTGGCACAAAGTTATGTATTATTATCAGCTTAACACACCGGGTTTAAACTTTGCACCATACACGCATATCACCCCAAACGCCACCAAACATTCACCACTCTCCGGGGAAGGGATGTCACGCATTCGTTCTTTCCTAACACGACAGAACAAAAATACAATTTCATGCTACTTATAAAAAACATAAACAATCAATCACACACAATGAAATACAAAACAAAAGATCTACTTCCAATCCCGGGGTTATAAAAAAATGACTTCTTCCCCGGGCCAGGTTTTAAACACACACAACCACGCTTTTCACACCACACCACAGTTCTTAAAAAAAATCTCTTCACGTTTTCTTCAGCACGCTTGATGGTGATGCCCGGGTTGACTGCTCCACTTCGGGACGGGGCTTCGGGGCGCTCGGGGATCCGCGTCGAACTCTTTTTCTTCGTCTTCTTAAAACCCACCTCGGGGTTCAAATTCAGTTTCTCTGTCTTCACCCCCCTTTGGGGTTTCAAATTTAGTTTTCCTTCCTTCCAGCTTTTTTTAAACCAAAACCCTTTGCTGTCCTTCTATCCCCCCAACCACTTTTTCTCTCGACCCTTTCTCTGTCCTGCTCATCCCTCCCCTCTCTCTCTCCTCGGCCTTCTCTCCTCTCTCCCCGGGGTGTTTTCCCCGACACGTTTTTCCCCTCAGTTTAATAGGGGGGGGAAACAAAGGTTTCCCCCTTCGGGGCCATGCCTTTGTCCACCTGTTTTCTCAAACCCCAGTTCACAATACCCTAAAATCTCCATCGCACTTTCCACACCACAGCATTTACCACACCCCTACCAAATTGATTAGAAACACACAATTACCCCCAGAGGACATCAAAAATTTCCCGCCGACTTGGTGGTCATTAACACAGAAAATTATTTTAAAGGGAGGGTTACTACAACCTCCACAAAACAATTTCAGCCACCTGACAATAAACCCAACACAGTCCCCAGGGCAATACCATGGGAACAATCCAAGACTCCGCTCCACTGACTGTGTACACAAGAACCTCAGCTGACTGAGCATAAGAGCTCACTTGAGCCCGAGGTCGAGGGGGTTACTTCCCCTTTCCCCTTTCCCCCCCCGGGCAGGTTCGAACTCCTCCTGGGGTTTTGTTTGTCATCTGACCATTTTCGGCCGTGGCGGTGGTAAGGTACCCTGGTTAATTTTGGTCAATTACCTATTTTATCCCCAACATCCATGTCCCTTGCCCTCCAAGCTCTAATCCCTTTTGAGATTTCATCCCTTGACAAATTCCCCCCACTCAAGACAATCCCGCTTGGCAAAACTTAACTTAAAGGGAGATAAACTCAAAATTTTTCCCCCAATTTAAACCATGCAATATCGCCTCTCATAAGCCAACTTACCCCGAGAACGCACGCAGATTTGTTTTGCAAAAAAAAAATTATAGAGAAAATCAATACAACCACTATAAAAAAAAATATCAACATAAATCGAAATCCCAAACCACTCTAAGTCGAGGGCCATATAACCATTATTTTTTTCTACGAAATTCTCTCCCCTTCTCTTCATACACTCCCCCGCAACCACCACGCCGCATACGTTAACCTGCACAGACCACGCACCCACTACATATTTAAGTCCCCCGGCTAAAAATAATCTCCCCAAACCATTTTTTTTTGGCTAGGGTCCCGTCACTCTTTCTCACTCCTCTAACCCACTTTGTCGTACCACGCGACAGGTTGCAATGCCACAGAAGCGCCGATATAAAACCAAGGATACCGGGCCAGTAGTATCTCGCTCACCCCTTCTGTGGGGCCTTCTTCCCGAGATGGGCCCCAGGCTGACATCACAGATTGTCGAACATCACCGCCTTTTTCTGCGTTTCCTAGAAAAAACCTCTTTTTTGTTTTTTCCCCCAACGCGAAAAGATAAAAGTTTGGGACAATAGGGCCCCTTGCTAACCAACCCTTTGGGGCCCTCGTTTTACACCTTTCTTCTTCCGGTTAGCAAGCCTAAACCCAATTTTTTCTAAGGGGTGAGCCTTTTGCTCTGCCTTAAGTAGTGGGTTAGCCACCGGACACGCTCCATGCTTTCCCGAAATGGTGACCGCCGGGCCTTTCTCTCCCATTCTTTTCCCCGATTCAACAAGAAGTCAGGGTTTGGTTTTCGATCCCCGTGCTCCTGAAATTTCCCAATTTCCAAAAACATACGGTGGGTTTGGAACAGCCAAACCTGTACGACTCCACATAGAAAGGGATCAATAACACCATGCCGTTTTGAATTCTGCTACGTTTTCCCTCATTTGTCACCCTCTGTTTTTTCCCCTGAATTTTCCCTTCTCAACCCGGGGCTCCTTCACCATAACACCATGCAAACCCAGTCCCCCAATGACAAACAAACCCCAATTTTCCCCTACTCGCCCTTTTGCACATCCATTTTATTGCCTGAATCTGTGAACACACAGCACAATCCAGACAAAAAAAAAACTGTCATCTTGTTTTTTTTTTACCGCCTCTCTCTTGGCCTATCCCTTGCGCACTTTTTTTGTGACTTAAATAACAATCCCAGCCAGTCCCTGTCTTATTTCACAGAAAACAGCACGCTCATTCCCAGCCCGTGGCATTGGTTTTTCACCCTTTTTTGCTCCGGACGCCGTGGGGCCCACGGGTGTGTAATGCTGACTCCTCGGTGAGTCATGTGCTGCCTACCGTCCCTGATATGCCTCCGGCCCTCTTCTTGTTGAGGGAAATCGCGGGCCCCCTTTACGGTAAAACTCGCTGCTTCATACTTCAGCTATTTTCACACACCCCTCTCCTTGATGATTTTTGAGGCCCGCCCACAACCGCAAGTATCTGTTCTTTCATCACCATGTCTTGAGGCCTTCAAAATAAGTCCCCCTTCACTCATTTTATCCACTTTTTAAAATAATGATCTACCTAAATCCGACTGTGTGTAGCCCCCCTTTCGATTCTCGCCTCGCAAACTTACCCTAAAACCTTCTTCAGCAAAACATACCCTTTAATACTGCGTTTCACCTTGTCAAAACCTCTGACACCTTTGGGTAGGGGAACAGTGTTACCCCACGACCTCAACAAAGCAACAGGGTTTTTTGCCCCCCGTCATCTTCGGGCCACCCTCGGGGCCCGGCAAAACCCATTCAAACCCGATAAGGGATCGATCGAATCAGTTTCTTTTCCTGAAAAAGTGGGGGTTTAAGTCTAGGGGCCAAATTAGTCGCGGCCTACTACTCAGAACTGGTCCATTTTACTGCATTTTTAGACTTTTTTTTTCCCCAAATCAATTTGTTTCACCCAGAACTCAATTCCCTCGCTCTTGCTCTGGCAGCTGCCTCTCTGCCCGCTCTTTCCTCAGCTCACTCTTCATCTGCCTTTGCTCTGGGGAGCTATACACTCTGCTCTTTAGCCTTTTTCAGCAGTTTTCTGCCTCCAGACTTTTCCCTTTTTAAATTTTCCCTTTTTTCACCCTTTTATCTCTCTCATCTTTTTTTCTGAGTTCAAAACTACGCAGTTTTATCCCTGATACCCAGTTTCCCCCTAAAAATACATTTTTTAATGGGAGTAAAACTTCTTCACCTTTTTTTTTCTAATAGTTTTTTGCACACTAAAACATTTAACTTATAAACCCGGAAAAAATCAGTACACAGTTTATTTCCCAAACTTCGAGTCACCAACCAGTGGATTTCCTAACCAAAGGAGCCTTAATCTTAAAACCACAGCTTCTGTGGGTTAAGACTAGAACCTCGTTTTTCTTTTTCTGAACACCTTTGATTAATCAAACCCCCTACACACAATCAATACCAACACTCAAAGAACTAAAGGGAAAAAAATTAGAAGAGCTAATTAAAATTGCCTTTATGACGCTTCGCCCCCAACTACTCAGTAACTCACTTTTTCCCTCCTAAACTAATTGGGCCATGCAATCCGGCAGGGTCGCCCCTTTGTCCAGACGGGGAAACGTGATGGATTGCTTTAAATTTCCTAATTTTATGTATATTATCAGGGTTAACACACCAAGGTTATCTTTTCACCAACACCATATGCACCTCTTTCGCACACCAAACATCACCCCTCTGGAAAGGGATGTCACGCATTCGTTTTTTTCCTAACACACAGAACAAAAATACAATTTTATGCTACTATAATTAATCATAACAATCAAACACACACAAAAAATATCAAAAAAATAAAGATCAATACTTCCTAACCCGGGTTATAAAAAATGACTTCTTACCTGGGCCAGGGTTTTTTCACACACAACCCCGCTTTCACACCACACCACAGTTCTTAAAAAAAAATCTCTTACGTCTTCTTCCACTGCTTGATGTATCCCCTTTGTTGACGGGGCTCCAGGCTTCGGGACGGGGCTTCGTGGCGTCTCGGGGATCTCGACGCGAACTCTTCTTTCTTCGTTTTCTTCCCCACCTCGGGGTTTAAAAATTTCATTTCTCTTTTTCCCCAAACCCACCTCGGCTTCAAACTTAGTTTCCCTTCTCTTCCAGCTTGTTTTTAAAACTCAAGCCCTTTGCTTTCTCTTCACCCCCCAACACGTTTCTCTCCCCCCTTTTTTCTTGTCCTCCATTCCTCTCCTCCTCTCCCTCCTTCTCTCCTTTTCCCCTGGTGTTGTTCCCCGACCGTTTTCTCCCCCAGTTTATAAGGAGGAAAACAAGGGGTTTCCCCCCTTCGGGCCATCCTTTGTCCACGCTGCTTCTCAAACCCCTTTTCACAATACCCTGAATCTCCACTCGCTTTTTCCCACACATCACATTTACACACACCCCTACCAATTGATTACAAACACACATTCCCCAGATGGGCATCGAAAATTCCCCCCCCGACTTTGGGGTCATTAACACGTAAATTATTAAAGGAAGGGGTTTCACAACCTCCCACACATCAGCAGCCTGACAATAAACCAAAAGTGACCCACGGGAATACCATCGGGGAAAGAATCCAAGCTCCTGCTCTTCACTGACTGTTACCAAAACCCCCAGCTACTGAGCATTAGAGCTCACTTGGAGCCCGAGGCTAGTGGTTTCAACCCTTCCCCCTTTTGCCACCGGCAGGTCCAACTCTCTCCTAGGGGTTGTTTGTCATCTGACCCACTTCGGCCGTGTGCGGTGGGTAAGGTACCCTGGTTAATTGGTCAATTACCTATTTGTATACCACATACAATGTCCCTTTGTCTCCAAGCGTCTAATGCCTTTTGAGAGGTTTCATGCTCCTTGACAGTTACTCTGCACGCTAGTTGTGCGTGTGTGCGTGTGTGTGTGTGTGTGTGTGTGTGTGTGTGTGTGTGTGTGTGTGTGTTACTCTGCACTCTAGTTGTGCGTGGTGTGTGGTGTGTGTGTGTGTTGTGTGTGTGTGTGGTGTGTGTGTGTGTGGTTGTGTGTGTTCGTGCGTGCGTGCGTGCGTGCGTGCGTGCGTGCATTTTGGTCAGTCAAACCTCGCAGTCTGTTTCTGCCATTACCAAATGGCACAAGAAGCTGTAGGTTGAGGCTATAGGTTGAATTCTGCCGCAGACCTATTCCAAGCTAGTTTACCATTAAATCTCTGGCAACGTGGCTTTTGAACGGTTCATAAAAAAAAAAAAAAAGAGGGAGGGAGGGAGGAGACAGAGAAAGGTGAGGAGGGGAGGGGGGCGTGAGAGAGGGAAATAGAAAAAAAAAAGTGTGACAGGCCTACACACGCACGCGCGCGCGCGCACAACACACACACGCCCGCACGCACGCGCGCGGCGCACACACACACACACGCACGCACGCACGCACGCACGCACACACACACACACACACACACACACACACACACGCACGCACGCACACACACATATACAGGAGAGGTGAGGGTGGGGGAGGGGGATTTTGGCTGGAGGTGTGGAGTTGTCAAATTGAGTAAGTGGAGCAACAGCAACACATTTAGCCAGAGAGAGAGAGAGAGAGAGAGAGAATTTGTTGATAACGATCTCCCACCTCTCCTTCTCCCCCTCCCACCCCCCTTTCCACTCCGTCATCCCCCTCACCCGCCTTCTTCCTCTCCCTGACCCCCATCCCTACCCTAGAATACGCTTTTTTTTTTTTTTTAATTCCTTTTTTTTCTTCAGAAATGGGGCGGGAAATAGGTCTGGAATTCCCCTCCCTTCTTCCCCCAATCCATCCATCCCCCGTCCATCTCCTCACGGCTGACGACTGATCCTGCAAGATAACTCATAACCGGCGGGGAAAAAAAGGAATATTCAGCATCGTTTGTACGTCCGGTATAGAGCTAAAATGATTGGAAATCTTTAGGTTCCCCAACAGACGAAATCTGATACAAAAAGGAGATCTCCCTTCTCCGGATGAGCACGATAGGGGAGCTAAATCTGATTTAAGGCGGAAGTGAGTTGTTTCAGCCAGTAGAGTTTGCGTCCCTTTTTCGGCCACTTCATGATAAGTTTTAAGTGCTCTGATTCACCATAATGAAGTGATCAAGAGCTCAGTCAAATTCAGATGATTAAGACGCTTGTTTCTCACAGCTGACTGCTTGACGATAAATGCAGGTTCCAGAATAATCTGTGCGCAGCTGAGGATGACTTTGATTCCTGATAGAAACGTATGTCAAGCGTAACGCTTGAGCAAGGACACAATTCAACTTGCGGTCTCTGACTTCAGTGAGGCAGCTCGTCTAAAATCTTCCAGTCTTCAAGTGGCATTAGAAGTCACGCCGTCTCCGTTGTGCACAGTGCGATTATTCATGATTGAACAAAATTAGTTTTTAGTTTTAGTTTTTAAAATAATTCTCAATGAGTCCGCCAAACTGGAGGAACAAACAAATTACGAGACAAAACACGACGCGTTTTCGACCTCCTAGGTATTCTTCAGGCAGATAAACTGCATTCAGGACAATGAAAACGAAGAAAACACGACGCGTTTGGACCTCTTAGGTTTTCTTTAGGCAAGATAAACAACATTCAGGCACAATGAACACGAAGAACATCCTTCGTTTTCATTGTCCACTTTCGGGATACCTTTTCCATCAATATAATGGCGTTCATGCGCAGAAAAAAAAAAAAGTGGGGGTGGGGCGGGATGGGGGTGGAGGTTTAATTAGATTACCACACACACACACACACACACACACACACACATTTAAATTGAACTTAAGTCTTAGATACCGGGGAAAAGTCTAGGTTCTCAAGTCTTGGTTGACCTATCAATAAGAAAATAAGCCATTTTGATATTCTGGTCCTCTACTCCGGAGCTCTCTGTCACCAAAACTTGCAATTCAAGTACATCAGTACTTCGGCATTCACCCACAAGTCATAGAGAGATTGAAATGCAACATTAGTTATCAACTGGTTTGACCAGTATTGCATATGCACTTTACAAAATCACACCCTAGCTTCATATGTATATTTCGTACCCTGACGTCATAATACACGTGCGTCCCATTTTGAGTGTTGTTGCCGTTTAGAAGAAGTATTGTTTCATTAATAATTCATTGCTCTTCAAAGCGATTTCTGGCGCTATGTCAGTGCATGCACATGTCAATATGTGAAGGGTATATGCTAGCTGCAGCGTTGGTGCGTGAGAGCGAGCGTACCTCTCCATTTGCATTTCTTCTCTCTCCTCTCTCTCTCTCTCTCTCTCTCTCTCTCTCTCTCTCTCTCTCCTCTCCAAACTGCTGAACCTACAAAAATAAAAACTCACTTTCACCTCCTATTTGTCTCTGATTTCTCTCTCTCACTGTCTCTTTCTGTCTCTCTTCTTTTCGTTCTTCTTGTTCTTTATGCACAGGGCAAACGCAAATACAGAGAGAGAGAGAGAGAGAGAGAGAGAGAGGAGAGAGAGAGAAGAGAGAGAGAGAGAACATTCACACGCACACACACACACACACACACACACACACACACACACAACACACACACACACACACACACACACACGCACACACGCACACACACACACACACACACACACATATACACACACACACACACACACCGCACACACACACGTACGTGCTTGCAATCATGGACTTGTCTACTCAGGTGCACACCTTTTTTTCTCTAAATGCTGAAACGTTCCAAACTAAAGTGATCGGATATAATCTTAAAATAGCCTTAAATATTCTGACGCCAGGGACCTCTGTAAAATGTCATGGATGATTCGAGTGTTTAAGTCTGCGAAACAAAAACTGTGATCTTCTTCGGCTACTGATATTGAGAACTGTAAAATTAAGAAGCCATTATTGAAAATTTATGACTTGAAAAGAAGCTTCCTGGCGTAATCAAAACTGAAGTGTTGGATAATCACATGAAACGTATTTTTCAAGATTTCATTTTTACACCAAAAGCCGACTGCACTGCGTATGACACAGCTTAATGGCGCATTTTGGGACAAACTCTCTCTCTCTCTCTCTCTCTCTCTCCTTGCCGTAATTTATAGATGCTGTGGTTGTAACCAGTGTTAGCGTATTTCTCTGTGTGTACATATGCCTAAGTCATTCATGCCTACGGGTCTGTGCGCGCACACTGAGATGTGTGCGCGCGAGTGCACACACACACGTGTGTGTGTGTGTGTGTGTGTGTGTGTGTGGTGTGTGTGTGTGTGTGTGTGCGCGTGTGTGTGTGTGCGTGTGCGTGTGTGCGTGTGTGCGTGTGCGTGTGCGTGTGTGTGCACGTGCGCACGTTTGTGTTTTCGTGTGTGTGTGGGTGGGGGGTGGGGGGTGGCGAGGAGGGGGGGGGGGGGGGGTGCGGAGCGCCTGCGCATGTGCATAAGCTCGTTCTTTCTCTCTTTTTCCGTTTTCTGTCCATCTCTTCTTTGTGTAATTGTCTCCTCCGGTCGAAGGATCGTTATAGATCATAAGAGATGGATGGGGAAGGATGTGTGAGTGATGTCCCATAAACTCGACTGCGCTCACGACAGCAGGAAGGGTTGATCGGCATTAATTACAATATCCACTCAAAACGCTTCCCCGAAATACTTCTGCTTTACTACCCCTCCCTCCCCCTCCCCTCTCTCTCCTCCATCTCATTCTGGCAACCCCATCCCCCATCCCCGTGCATATTCATCTCTGAGTGTGGATACATCGCGCGCGCGCGCGCGCGCGTGTGTGAGTGTGTGTCGCGCGCGTGTGCGTGTGAATGCGTGCGTATCTCACGATTATTCGTCTCTCTGTGCGTCTGTGTGTGCATGCGCATGTGCGTGCGTGTGCATGTGTGTGTCGCGCGTGCATGTGTAGGCCTATGTGTGCGTGCGTGCATGTATGCATGTGTGGTGATGCGCGTGCGAGCGCACGTGCGTATGTGTCTTTCATTCACGATCCTCGATGTGTCTGTAACAGTACATGCACGAGTGCATGCGTGCGCGCGCGCATGTGTGTGCGTGTGCGCGCGCGCGTGCGTGCGTGCGTGTGTGTGTGTGTGCGTGTGTGTGCGTGCACGATTCGTGCTTGCATGCGCGCAAGTGTGGATGCGCGCGCGCGTGTGTGAGTGTGTGTGTGAGCGTGTGTGTATGTGTGTGTGCAAGTGCATGTGGATGAGTCCGAGTGTGAGTGCACATCTGTCGCTCACGTTGATTGCCTCCGCACACAAACACACACTCTCAGCCGCATCTGCCCCGACTAAACTCAAAACCACACGCAGCCAGTGAAACAAACGCGCGTGTATTTTCTATACATCCTTTGTGTGTAAACAATGAAGTGCAATAACGAAAAAAGAAAAGAAAAAAGAAAACCAACAACACACCTGACAGAAAATACGATCAAAACAGGAAAAGCCAAAAGCAAGGTGGGG
>JAFLJL010002723.1:0-23883 GCA_018398815.1 Conus ventricosus
GCCCCTCAGTATTGCGCGCAATGAATAATGAAGAATTTAAAGGCTAAAACCAGTACAAGCAATCACAGAAAAACAATAAAATGTTTGCTGAAGCAGAGTCTTCATCCGGCAACCTATTACCATTTGGCTGAAAGTAAGTACCTTTATTTAACCGGGAGAAGCAGAAGGGAACACTCCGCATCAGGGCAACCGATCCAATTTGGAGTATTTGATCCATATAAATAAAAAAATTGTAAAATGAATCCGCCCGTGTATTATTTTAACGAGAAAACCGAACACAACAAAACAACCAGCTCCTCAAAGACTTTTGTGAAGAAGAACTGCAGATAATTCCTGCCAGAACACAGTTTCCGCTTTAATTAATTTTACGTTAAATATATATTGAGTTTAAAATGGAAGCTCAGAAGAAGTGCAGAACGCAACAATGAATGGTGAAGAAAGACTTGAAATGATGTCGGGAATCATTTCCATGCTGTAATGCTACTAAGGAACATTTTCGGGATAATCCATGCATGCTAAATCATCCAGATCACCTACAACTCAAACCCAAAATTGAAAAAGAATATCTTGAAATAATTAAAAAAAAATTCGAACTCGTCAAAGCAAACATTAGAAAAGAAGTAAATGAAATGGATGAAGCTAATTTGAACTTATAATAAAAGTTGATGAAAATATAAAAACCCTTTTAATTTATTTTTGGGGGTTATAATGCGGTTCTCCAGTGCCACTTGCATATGAAAACTCTGGATTAACAAACACCCGATTTGTGGTTGTTCTATCGAATGACTTCTTTGTACAACAGTTGTGTTTGATCTCATGTAGATTAGATCGCAGTATTACGTTTGTCATGATGAAAGTCTTAATCCAAACAATGCTTCTTTGTATTTGTCCATGTGATATGTTTGACTGCACTACGCTCTGCGAGATATTCCCTTTGCTTTCTTAATGATTTTCTCCTGGCTGCGAAATACTGTACATTTTTGACCTTAAAACCAACATACTCCTTAATCAACCTTTCCAGATAATTCATCCTTTCATCTTTCCTAAAACCTTCTTGTTATAATTGAATGCAAAGGCGAATCTTTAGGGTTAATCAATTATCATACCATCCCGCATGCCCTTTAGCCACTTCGGATTCCATGTCTTTATAGATGCTTCAGTAGGGATATCTAAAAACAAACTATCTGTATCTGTGTAAAGCACTCTGGAACGCAGATAACGATCTTAATAGTATCATAAAGAAACCTCTAAATCAAAGCATTTGATAATTCTTAAAACAGAAAACCCCAATAAATACAGGTATGTCTAATTTTGACATTCTGTTTTTCATCATTAATGCCAAGAAAGCTGATCATGAAATCTCTGAAAGTCCTGATAATGTTTTGGTTTAGAAGTCAGCTTAATTTGCTTCGTTCTCTAGGTGACCTAACTGACATCTTAACGCTTTGCATTCTCCATATCTTTTCCCAAAACGCTGTTGTTCCATCAACTTGAAAAAAAAAAAAAGTCCTTTTTCTAAGCCATCTGTGGATTAAGTTATCTGAAATCCATGTTCTTCATGATGTATGGTTTCATGAACAAGTTCTGAACAAAAGCAATTATACGATTAACGCTTTCAACTTCAAAAACGCAAGACTTAATAAAAATGTATAAGTCTTAATTACAGCCTTAAATTTTTTTGCCTCGAAGATTGGGCACAAGTTTAGAGCGCCTCTCTTGGATTCGTCTTTAGACTTTCTGCTGCTAAAGGATAGTCCATTTATGCATGGTCATGGAGTTCCTGAGGATATCTAAAGTCAACTTCCTAGAATGAAACCACGCTGCTGATCAGCGTAAACTGTTTCAACCACTTTTAATGCCTATTGAATATTATTCGTACCTGTTACATTTTAAAGTTGCGTACGGAAGCGATTGCGCCATTGCCCAACCATAGCAAGATTGTTTTGCATCTAAATCATAAATAGTTTTAGACCTTTTACTTCGGATCATAATGATCCAAGTATTTTGTTTGTTTGCTTTTTACAGTAATGATGCGACGCCATACGAATTCTCCCCGCAATTTCCTTTTTCAATCCTCTGTATCATTGGTAGTCAGACAATAAATCAATCTGGTACTCCAGTTATACTTTAAGAAAACGTCCCAGCTCCATCCCGGGTGCAGAAATAAAAAGGCGCAGGAACCAGACTGTAATGTTTCATGCAGGACTTTCTATAATTTATCAAAGACGTCCCGCCCAACAAACAAACATCTGCATTTGAAAAAAGGAGTCATGATCGTCTCCGCATCGTTTTACAATCTACTTTTGCCAAGCATCCCCCTTGAGCATGCTGGTACAGAATTCACTGATTCCTTTCCTCTAAGACTAGAAAAGAACGCGCCTTTAGCGGAAGTGATTCTTCATCAAACCTTTCCCAACTTGTATCATGACTCATAAGGTAAACACCCTTTCTAACGCAGTTGAGTCAAAAATATTTTTCTCCGGGTTATGGGCCAGGACTTTAAGGACATAGCCATGCCTCTAATGAGCCCTCATGTGTTTCATAGAGTCGTAGAAAGACATGTTATTTTAAAGTGAAACACATGGTACTTTTCTGATGCACTTGTGAATGCATGCTACCCCTGAAGGCGCCTGATACTGCTTGCAATTATAAGATGAGAGTCGTAACCTCGCAAGTTTTGAAAGAAGATGGCAGCTTCCATGGCTTTGGTTTTTTTTTTTTTGAGTGTGAAAGGCATTTGTTATGCGCAGCTCCTCTGAACTTTCCCGCTAAATGTGATCATTGGTCTTCTTACGTTGGATTCGCCTGCGTCTGATGAGAGGCCTAAACCACAAATCCAACAGTGAGTTTGCTAGTCATACTGTTTGTTGAACATTCAGGATTCAATTATGATTTCAGATAATTACAGATTATTTAGAAACAGTCTTACGCACATTCTTGCATGCGTTTTAAAGAATGTTTCCTGCAGCATCTGTTTTTTTTTTTTTTTCCCTCTATATAATTCTGGTGCTGAATGAGCGCCATCCGACCTAACAATAATGAAAGGCAATGATCAAATCGATGATTACTCATTAGAGACTTTTTTTCGAAATTTTGTGGCGCTGCCCCTCATAAGGAACAATAAGCGACTCAAAGTCTGCGTAAACTACGTAAGAAATTTTGGCATCCGTTTCCAGTTCTTAAAACTAACTTTAAACTGCCTTCTGGGGGCGTAATTATTCTGTATTACAATCTACATCACTTTTACAATGTTTTTATATTTCACTCGCGGCTTTCACAGATGGAATTCTTGTTAAACATTTTCTGCAGATTCTTGTTTATGGTAATGCTTTGAGTATGCCGCAATAATCTACTCATTGTGCGTATTAATGTTAATGCGGTAGCCCCGCTGGTGGAAAAACATCAGTAGTAAGTCAACATGATTTTTGTGTCTGGTTCGCCTATTTTGGAACATGTCCTGGACACTTTAATTGGACCAAATCTGTTTTTTCCTCGTCATCCCAATGTGTAAAATTGAACATATGTTATGGGTTTGTTTTGTTCATCAAACAGATCAATGGAATCCACGCTAACGGGAAAGGATATTCACTAAAGTTAAGATCATTGATGTAAGGGCGATAGTTTAGACACTCTCTCTGCGTTCTAGCGGCGTAATGCATCCACTTGCAAGAACACACCACACAAAAAACATTTGTGTCTTTATTTCTTTATGTTTAGAACTGCCTTTTTTTGCGACTAATGCTGGATGGAAGTGGAATGTGGAGACTCGCAAAAATCGCGCATACGTAGACTGTTTTAAATCTGATCTCTAGTACTTCGCCCTCTGACCAACCAGAGCCTCTCATTTTGGCTTCTTCAGCACACGTCAAAAACTGAGCAAGCATTCGTCTGCCAAACCATACGTTAAGTCATTAGAGAAAAAATAGTCTGCCTGTTTTAGTAGACCCAGACTTCTAGATTTTCTTCATTTATTGTTACATAGTCAATTAAAACAGCTAGCATTTACTTTCACTGGCGGGTCCTATTGTTATTTACTTGGAACTTGAGAAATAGCATGACCAACACTTGCACTACCTTGCTGATCCAATGACTACCTAAAACAATACATTCAGTGCTCCTTGACAAATTTTCATGCATTGCTTCAAAAAATTTCGTCTTGTCCTTCATAAATCTTACCATGTTGGAGTTCTCTATTCTAACTCAAAATAGTTTATTAAAATTAAAATAAAAAATACTTAATCGGGAGAACCAATATCAACGGACTTTTTGCGCTGACTCATAAACTAAAGTATAAACGCCCTTGCATTGTTAATGTGAGCTGTTATAAGAACAGATTAATGTTTTCGTTTAACTTTTTTAAGATTTCCCTTTTTTATCTGCTCGGCGTCAGGCTGTTGAGAAAACCTTGTCCTAGCCTTCTTTGAAGAACAAACTGTTGTCCTTTTGTTCATCAAAATCGGCCTGTAAACGATTAAATTTCATCCGTTGATGTTTGAGTCAGCGAGCGCTTTATTTATTTCATTTAAACGAACCTAAGTTTAGCCGTTATTAGTTGAACCATAGCTGTGTGCTTTTGGAGGTTTAGTGTTTAATTTTTTGCAGCGAGCACCTACAGCTAAAGAAACACAGGCCAAGAAGCTAAAGACAAACCGCCTAGAGGTAAAGCTGCGTGTGTCAACCAACGCTATGCTAAGAGACCTACACTCGTTCCTGCGATTGCAGCACTAATAGCGATTGCTACCGTATTACATAATTAAACAGCATTAAAGGCAGCAGATACCTTGTTTGTCTGCTTGTATTTTGAAAGTCCTGCTCTAGTTTTTTTGTTCATTTGTGTAATGTTTGGTTTATTCTGAAGTTTTTACTTCAGGGTTTCATAACAGCAGAATTGCCTGCAATCCCTTCTTTTTGGCGGCGCTGTAGGCACATTTGGATAAACCGAACAACATGCTTTTTTTAAAGAAAAATATTATAGTATAGTACATCTGTAATCTGCTACATTCAATAGTCAGCTTCGCATCAGATCTAAAAACAAATGTACATTAAGAAGCGTTTTTTATTCGGCTTCTTCTTCTTTATCATTTGAATGTTTATTACTCTCTCACAGTTCTTCTCTCCGCTACCATGTAACTGATATATCCTCCGTTGACCATAGGTCAATCCATAAACCGTATTATGTTGTTAAAATAAATCATCAAGTCTTACACTGTGAAGGTGTAGATCTTTAGAACGCAAGGGTCTGCTGTTGGACTTCTACCCCTCCCACTCCCCCAACCAATTGTTCTTATTTCGTCAAAATGATGATACGTCTAAGTCCGCTAGCATAGATTTGCGTTAGGACTGCCCTCAAATCAACATTTGTACTTTCGTATTTTTGGATTAAAAAACTTTTCACTTCCCTTTTGAATGTTCTTCCCATCTCACACAGCAATAAAAAAACCTTTAAGCGATCTTGCTATGACGCTAAAACTAAATTCCATATAGTGATCCTGCCCTCTTCTAGGATATGATTGTATGATGACGCACGTTTCGTAATTATATATAGTAGGGACTTATATTGATTCCCAATCAGCTTTGCTAAATCAGGGTTGCTAACAACGTCAAACTCTAACGAATGTCAGAAATGCAGTACTTTATTATTTAGGCTTTTTTCGTGTCTGTTGATTTGATAACACTTTGTATTCATTAAAAGTTATTCTATGACAATCCGTCTTTTAATGCTCCTTGAAAGTATGGGGCATGCGCTTTTAAAACAACTCAAAATCTAGGGGCATGGAAAAGCGATTACCAAACGCATAACTTGCAGCTAAGCCTTTTTGTGCTTTTAGCACTTGATGCGAGTTCGGCGCTATTCTAAGTTTTAGTGCTTCTTTTCATTTCCGATTCCTAGAAAACGCAAGATCTACCCTTTCATTCGCGGTTAGCCATAGAACAGAATAGGTTAAAAATATGTTCTGCCTTGTATAAAGAAAATACTTCTAGCCCCTCAATTTTAACAGAAATTTACTTAACGATTGCCCGTCCCCCAATTCTGGACAACTGTTTCTGGTTTGGTCTGTTTTTGAAAGCTATTTCTATTTAAAAAAGAAAGCGTGCAGACCTGGCACGATTCAAATCATCCGCTCCAGGTCTGGAAATCTTAACAGTAAGAATTTGATCTGCAATCATAGGAGATGGATTATTTGGAACGTAATATTCCGTTTTAGTACCTGCACGCCAAGGGGTTCTTTCAGCTTCTATACGGGCCAAGAATCGACCATATGCTTGGTGCCATTTTTTTATAAACAAAATAAAAAGTTAATTATTTAAAATCATGGCAGGAAATTGAAGATGAAGAAGATTATGATGTTTTTGACCCTGGAGAGCGATAGAGTGAAATATCCTTTGGACCCGGCATCGCTCACGCTCTCAATGCGACGTGAATTAACAGAAATAACGGTCGAGCATTTTACAAAAGTTTAGGTCAAGAAACCACCCGAATTTATAGACCAAATATTTCGGAATTTGAAGATGGTCATTTGTTTTAAGACGATCAAGGAGAACTGTTCGCTAACAACAAAACCAGACCCATCAAAGTTTTAGCCAAGAGTACAATTATACAAAGAACTTAGTGTACAAAGATCAAAATCGCCTTGTCTTGTTAGAACCAAAATTAGATAGGGATGCAAGTTGCTAAAACTTCAAAACACACTGCAAGAACTCCCAACAGATAACCAAATGCAAAACATGGAACTTAAAGATTAAATCAATCAGCAGTGAATAATCAATGTAATAGAAGCAGAATACCAGTTTTCAGAAGAAACAGCGTTTATAGGACTTATACACGACCCGCCGCACCCATGCGAGAAATAGAGGCCCTTGATCATGCTTTTAAGAAGGATCAGAGCGAATTACAAACAATTTAGCAAAACTAGGTGAACTAGATGAGTCATATAAAAAGAGAAAAAGAAAAACTCGTTGAGGCTGATGACGCCAACTTAGGGCCTGATATTAAAAAAAATAAGACAAAGACTAAAAGACTTGAACAAGAAGAACAGCAAGACTAGAAGTGACGACTACTAACCGGGACCAAATTACTAACTCAAGTGAATAGAATAAAGAAACTATCCGAAAAAAATTTTATATGCCGACACAACACTAGCAAACAATACAACGCTGTTTAGAGAGCATGGAGTCACCATAGCAAGCGTATAAAACCGGCCTTAGAATTGCAATAAGTACACTGTGATGCTATTACAGGCGTGGTGGAGAGCAAAGTTCATTGCCTCCCCGCCATCGCCTCCACCTGATAAATCATGGGTAAAAAAACAGCTTATCACTTGCGAATTTATTAAAAAAACTTAGCTGTAAAGCTATAAACCTTTACCAGGATTTTTGGATATTGTCAGCTGCTTTTGTCTACTGCAAGTCAAAGTAGCTTGGCTTTATGGCCGAGCACTTATGGACATTAGTTCTCTTAATAGTTGGGTTAATATTTAGTAAGATAAAGACCAAGAAAATCCTAGGCCAGTTAATCCAAGAACAAGCGCTGACTTTTCATATTCATGGTCATCGCGATTTCAGAGTCCGCGAGCTTTTGCTGAGTCCTTCAATGAACTTTGGGCAGTTTGGACTATCGGATTGGATGACTTAATCTTGGGTGTCCTTTTATTGTTGTAATATTACACTGGCTCAGGAATTTATGTCGTTTTTTTCCCAACCTCTGTTCATTGCCTGCTATAAAATTTCATTATTATAGTTTATTATTATTCCTACCTGGATCCTGAGTCAAAGGCACATGTCTAAACCAGTGCCAACAGCAAAGACTACTTTCGATCTTGCGTATTGTAAAAACATTTTGGTACCTTTGAATACTTGAAGGTAAATCACTTAGAATTAATGGCGTCCATCTAAATTTGCTAAGTATTGTTTTTGCGCGACAAAAGCCAGTAGAAGGACAGTAATTGCATGATCTTGCCTGATGCTTGTGAACCTAGCAAACACAAAACGTAATCGAAATAGAGTTCTTTATTCGTTCTATACCGCTCTAGTTAGCCCATAAGAATGCTAAAATAAATGTTGACCATGCTGATTTATGCTCTATGGCTGTAAGCCCCAGGCTGAACAGTTTTGCCTGAAAAGAAAAGTTTTGAAGAAAGAGGATGCCAGTCATAGTTATACTTTCTTGCGTGCCCCAAAATAAGGTCGCCTAGGCCATGATTATGATCCATCTTTGTCTACAACCTGTCTTGATGTTAATATTAATTCGTGACAGAATCCTTTCAAAAGCCTCAGTCTTATTAATGTTGCTGAGTGATTAAATGGTTTGTCATTTGGTAATTGGCGCTCGCAGTTCAGTCAAAATACGTCCTGAAGTGTAAAAGAACTGAAATATCTGTACACAGACCTCACCAAAGGATCCCATGATTTAAATGATCAGCATACGTGCCACTCCACACCCTATTTATGCGCAAAACACAGCAAAGTTAACTGGTTCTGATAAAACTTGCATCGGATGACTAAACCACGCTTCTTGATGTGGTCTGTTTTCAATAGGGGGTTAAGATAGCTGCTTAATGGAGTACTTCACCTTTTTTTATGAAAAAGGAGGCAGTCTGGGTCACAGCAATGTCAAGAGAAACAGTGCTATATTTTTAAGATTGATGCGGCCCAACAAATATTTAGTGCAGATCAGTATAATTAATGCACTCATTTTATCTTTCAAAAATGTTTGTAACAATAACAACCCAAGACCGTCCCTTCGTTTTTTAAGAACATGCTATTGATAACGAAATCGGGGCCAAAAATGGTTGCGCACCATGTAAATATTCACAAAGTCGTATGTTTAATATAAGCGAAGCCAAGGAAAAACAAGTTTCTAAAAGTTGACAAAACAGGGTCCAAAGTTAAGCCAGTTAACAATACCTGATGGATTATTAACGGTTTAGCTCCCTAAAAGAAGCAATGAGTAACTTTGACATTACTCTCAAACTTAACAATGCAAATTCTTAAAAACCATTTAACATGCAAGCCTGAAAAAGAAGGAGGTTACATTTTGATAAAGACTAGCTAAAATGTTAGCTTTACAGCTAACAAGTTATAGATTTAGAGTTACACCAACCAAAACACTTATAGGGGAAGTTCCGCCTCGATCTTGCATTACTTTCAGTACTCTATGTTCATTTGGATGAGCTGAGCACTGATGAAAACTTATATGATGGAAGGCCCCTCAACTGTTTTAAGACTCTTCTTTCCGTCATGTAAAAAGCTGCATATTGCGAATTATGAAATTAAACAAATCCCTAATTTACAGTTTAAAAGGATTAGTTTTGTGGGAGGGTCGGATCATTTATTATAAAAATCAAGTCAAAACAAGGGAAAGTTGTAAAATGTGATAACCTCACATTGTTTTTGGAAATAAAATAATGCGTTACTAAAAAATAATGTCGCTGCCAGAAGAACAGGAGTTACATTAGCGACTGAAGGTGTATTACTTTAAATTAACAGACCTTGCAGACGGTACAGACTTTGAACAGAATGGTGAGATAGGCGCTTTGTATGGTTTTGAGTAACACTAAATATGGGTGATTATATACGTAAAGAGTTGGCGACAGCAAAAAGTTTCCTAAACTAGAACAAATGCGCAATCGAGAAGCCAATAATGTTGGCCAGATGAATATAAAATATTTCGACAAACCTGACCTCAAATGGCACTTGGAACCATAATTAGAATGGGAAAAAAAATTTGAATTCATAAGCCCTTTACATTTTTAGCCGTCAAAAAAGTTCAGAAAAGCGTTCAAATCTCTGGCCCTGTACTTGTAAGTCTTAATGCCCAGACGACAATAGTCGGAAAGAAATTGAAATTACACCGTATGAGAAAAAACAGTACACCCCCACTAAAAAGAAACAGTTGGAAAGACGCTTCTACATAAATTACAGATCTTTCCACAAAGAAATTAGATGCTGCGTTCACAATGATATTTGAAATTTCTGTCTTAAAAGATTAGGCGAGGAATGGGGCAGTGGGCGTCAGTGCCGTCCCTTTTAAAAAAGGAATCTAATTAGCTGGCGAAACTTAGACGTACATTTAAAGTTACCATCGTGGTCGATTCTGAACAATGGTGGAGGATATTAAGGAACATAACAACATCACAAAATCAACTATTAGTCTAAATAGAAACAATCTTACAGAACTGAATTGATTAAATATTTCACATTTAGACCTTATAGGATTTTATTATACTGTACAAATTATAACAGGAGCATATAAAAACAAATGAACTGGATTAGAATAAATTCTGTTAAAAAACTACGGAGCAGTTAAACTTTATGACAAAAACCCCTCATTGTTCAATAATTTGTGGACAAACTGGTTGTGCAAAAACTATATTAGAGTCCTAGATTCCTCATTATACAAACATTTAATCGGTTATAATTATAATCATATTGTGGTTTTTCTTGTCCAACACTTAAAAGAACAAAGCAATCAAATAGAAGGTTTTATAATGGACATGATGAATGGACATATATTTAGTGACTGCCTAGCAATAAAACTGAGTGAGTGTTTAAACATTTTATAGACTGTTTGAAGGAACGCAAACCCTATTTATTATAGATGACTCTCGGAGAAAGAGACATAGTTAAAAAGAGAAACACTTGTCCTAAACTGGCTTTCAGCGAAGACATGCTGAATAAGTTGTGGATTTTATGACAAAAATATAACTTCCGTTTTAAAAGACTTTAGAGAACAGATAAAACTGTAGTTTTATATTTCACATGAAAGACAGAGACACATTTGAAAGAATGTTTGCGTCGAAGAAAAAATAAAAATGATTTATTGAAAATGACCAGGAAAAACATAGGTTAAACAAAAACTTGAAATCTGAAAAGTTTAGTAAATTAGTATGAAAACGATAACCCTGCACAGTATGTTTGTTTGTAATAATCGTTATTTTTTGGTTACTTGTTCAAGAACAGGACTAGGCGGCTATAGGCCACTTTTCGCCCAAAAACTCGGTGGGAGCCAAGTGATCCCGGAAGCGGCATATTGACAGTTCTCCTCCATGGAACACGGTCAAAAGGGCGGGAATCAATGCCAAAATGACTCTAGTTTTACCATATGCTGATGCCAAAAAAGAACAACCGTAGCTTTCCGACGGCCATTCAGATGCCGTCTGACGTGATCGAATGTTCCTAGTTGACGGCATACGGTGACCGGTCCAAGATTTTCATCTCAGTAAAGATAAATTGATAGTGAGTCCTCCATCTTCAACAAAAACAAAACACAACCTAAGGGGGGCACTGGGGGGGGGGGGGGGGGGGGGGGGGGGGGGGGGGGGGGGTGGGGGGGGGGGGGGGGGGGGGGGGGGGGGGGGGGGGGGGGGGGAGGGGGGGGGGGGGGGGGGGGGGGGGGGGGCGGGGGGCTGGAGAAGAGGAATGAACTCGCTAGTGCGAGCGCGCCACGCCGCCACACACACACACACACACCACGCGCGCAGGCAGCAAGTGGAGAGACAAGGAAAACGCTGCGCACATACACGCCACACCACACACACACACACACACACACACCGCACCCGCACACTCACACGCATGCACACTCATTGCACACACGCATGCATGCACTTCACACTCCGCGCAACAGGCAAATGTACATATACACTCCAATACACACACACACACACACACGGCACGCACGCACGCACGCACCACGCAATCTACACACACACACAACACACAACACACAAAACCCACACACATATATATATATATATATAATATATAGATATATAAATATTATATATATATATAAAAATATACATAAATATATATATATATATATGTGATGTGGTGTGTGAGTGTGTGTGTGTGTGGTGTGAGTGCAAATGCATGGGTGCGCGCGCCGCGCGTGTGGGTGTGTGTGTGTGGTGTGTTGTGTGATGTGTGTGGTGTTGTTGTTGTTTTGTTTGTTGTTTTCAATTTAACGTCATCCTCATAGTGATATTAACGGTGTGTGTGTTGAGTGTGTGTGGTTTGCTGATGTTGTGCGTTCGTGCGTGTGTGTGTGTGCGTTCGTGTGTGTGTGTGTGTGTGTGTGGTTTGTGTGTTCCAGAACCACTACAAAACACCCACCATCACTCTTAGGTTTGTTACTGTCACTCCTCTCTCTCCTCTCTCTCATCTCTCTCTCTCTCTCTCTTTCTCTCTCTCTCATCTCTCACTCCCCCCTATCTCTCTCTCTCCCCCCCGTCACTTCCTCTCTCTCTCGCTGGCCCCCTTCCCTCTCTCTCCCCCCTCTCCTCTCTCTACTCTCCATTTCGAAGTGCGCGCACGCACATGTACACACAAGTAGTGAGTTGTGTGTTGCGTATGTGTGTGTGTGTTTATGTGTATGTATATTTATGTTGCATCATAGGGCGCCGGCGCGCGCGCAAGTGTGTTGTGTGCATGTTTTGTGTGTGTTGATGTTTTTGTGTGTGTGTTGAGTGTTTGTGTGCGGCGTGCGTGCGTGCGCGCGTGCGCGCGCAGCGGCGCGCGCGCGCGTGGTGTGTGTGTGTGTGTGTGTGTGTTTTCAATATTCGCCCCGTAGGCATTCTGTTCCTCCGTCACAACATCCCCTCCCCCCCTGCCTTCTCCCTCTTCTTCTCCCCCCCCCCGCCCTCCCACGAAAGGAAACATTCTTCATATGTAATATAGGCACGATTTCAAAAGGCTCAAACACAAGACGGAATCTCAGTTTTCCAAGTTATTGTTTATCTTCAGCCGCGGCATCTATACCACATTCTTTCTTCCTACATGTGATCAAGACTTTGTCGGGTAACCACCCCTCATAAGTCCTGGCTGCAGTTTTCCCAACACCATATAAAAACCAAACAGAACGAGCAAATATATCTGGAAACTTAAAGACGCCAAAAACAAATTACAATATATCCTGGAAAATCATAAAAAGAGCATCGACATACAGCAATGTTTCAAAAAGGTCAACCTATGTTTATCCTGAAATATGGTTAATACTATGCAAACCACACCTTGCAACTTTTAAACACCAAAACAGAAATAGTAAAACACTGCAGGCATAAAGGAAAGTCGTGTTAGTGAACACACCCAAAACAAAAACCTGAAGCCCCCAAAAAACACGTGCAGGGCCAACCCGCACGTGCAAACTACCAGAAAACGGAGCCCACAACGCTGTCTAACATCGGCGGTGGGCAAAACAAAAAACCATCCTGATTACCCGCAACAACGCTTGAACAAATTTGTAGATAGTTTTAAATTCCTCTTTTAACTTGTTTTAAAACTATAATATATAATAGTATATAAATATATATAATAAATATAAAATAATATATAGTATATAGTATATATATCTATATAGGTATCAAAATATCATACTCCTGTATGCCCAACCCTTAAAACATATTGATTCAACCAAAAAAATGAAAAGCATACAAGAAAAAACGAGGTGATGAAAGGAAATCCTGCAACTGTAAGCAATAAAGAACATGCCCTCTGAGCAACAAATGCCTCTACAACAGCATTTGTACCAAGCCAATCTGTAACATCAAGAACACAAAAACATATAATAGGTATCCCTGAAAACCAATTTAAAACAAGATATGCAAACCACAAACATCATTTAAACAAAGAACGATACAAAAACCACACAGAATTGAATAAATACATCTGGAACTCAAAGAGAAAAGATTAGACTACAATATAACACTGGAAAATCATAGAATGAGCAGCACCATACAACAACATTTCACAAAGGATGTAACCTATGCTCATCAGAAAAAGTACATAATACTATGCAACCCACAACAGGCAACATAAAATACTAGGATAGAACTGTTAACAACTGCAGGCACAAGTTAAATTCCTATCAGTGAACCAAGACCAGAAACACACGAAAACACAGACAGCACTGAGACAGACAACACAATTCATTATAAAACACCGGCACACAGACCCACACATCCTGATGAATTGCATTGCACGAAACAGCGCTGTAGAAAGAGTTTTTAAACCTTACCTTTAACAAATATATATATATATATTTATATATTGAATATAAACAAAGCTTGCTCTTATGTCTTAGATTGAAGAAATAGGGGGAAGATACCATTCATAACTGCAGTGGTAGATGATTCTGCCTACTAACAGTATGAGCATGAGTGGGTGAATGTGAAAAATAAAATATATGCTTCTCAAACTTAGCCTTATATGCTTCTCCAAAATGAGCCTTATATATATAAAGTTAGAGTCAAAAACGCCACTCATAATGCCAAGAGTGCTCAACCAAGCGGAGCACATACCAGTTTAAAATAAGGATTAAAATGAAGAAAGTAAAACCGGATTGTACATCTAGAAGCAACCGCTCGAAACCAATTTGTAGTTTACTTTCTTCATTTTAAAACCTAAATTTAAAACTGGTATATCATATATCTATATATAAATATAAATTATTTATATATATTCGGTTACGCCACACAAACACATAAATGCTAATACACACACACAAACACACTCACAGAGAGATTTTCAAAGCTCCACTGGTGACATTTTCCATTGCACGTGAAAACAGTGTTGTGAGGGGGGGGGGGGGGGGAGTTAACGCGTGACTTTCCCGGCGTCCAGTCAGGACAGGGTGCGCGCTTTACACCATTCACCTTTGCAGAGCGTCGCTGAGGCCCACCTCGCTGAGAAACACGAAGGCGTGGTTTATATCGTGAGTGAGCGTGTGTTTGGTCTGCCTGTCTGCCTTGCTCATAGGAGTTGGTTACCAGTAATGAAAATGAAGAAACCAAAATTAGAAGACCTTCTATTTATCAGTTTTCTAACTATGCGTGATTTTTAAAAAAAGTTCACAAAAGAAGACGTTCTTTTCCTCACAAGTAATCTCGCAATAGAAAATGGTTCCTTTTTCTCACTTTCGAGTCTCACTAAGTACTGCTGAACTTAAGTGCAAAGTCAAAGCTGTACAAATTAACAGTGGCGAGAAACTTTGTGACAGTAATGCAAAAAATTTGAAGGTTTATTTCAAATGAATTTTCACCAGTTTCGTTTGGCGATATACTATACTCAGACCCCAATTTCAAATCATTTTATGAGAGCGGACGTAGAGCTAGTCCACATAAAAGCCAGTTCACTCCTACACTACACTGCTACTGTAACCCCCCCATTCGCCCGTTCACTCAACTAAATCTCGCTCAAAGCCAAAAGAAACTTTCAAAATGGACCCCCATTTCCAAGAAATGTGGTTGAAGTGACAGTCACCCGATGTCTTGAATCCTCCACACCCCCCCCTCCCCCTCTTTCTTTTTAATTAAAGCAGCAATATGTACCAAGCAATCTTCCCGAGATGTCGGTCCATACCCCTTCTTCCCTTCCCGCTCCGGTACAAACGTGTGTCTTCTGTCAGCCGTCAAAGACAGTATGGTTGCAGAATTTTAGCGCGCTCTAACATGCGAGGAGATGCACAGTCATTCAGTCCGTAAACTTGTTGACGGATATGGAGCTCCTACAAGTGTGTGTGTGTGGTGTGGGGGGGGGGGGGGTGGAGAGAAGCACAAAAGAACCCCCCACTCCCCCCCTTTTTTTTTTCTTCTCCCGACTGCGGCCTTAAGCGCGCACACTACTTCGAATTAATTTCTATGAATGTGTGTGCGCGCGCGCGAGCGTGCCTCGCGTTTGTGAATTTCTGTCTGTTTTTTTTGGTTTTTTTTGGGGGGATGCATTAAAATAGCATTGTAATATTCACTTCTTTATATTTGTTTTTGGCGAGGTTGTGAGAGGCTAACAGACCTTGATTTTTTTTTTATTTGGGTCAGAGTGGAGGGGGGAGGGCGTGGAATTCCGAAAGCATCCCAAATCTTTTGTGATCAGCATTTTGGGAGGGAAAGTGGGAGGGGGGTGGGGGCGAAGAGGAAGGGGTGAATCATCAATTTAGAAAACAAAACTGAGCACGGACTATTTCTGGTTGTCTTTGATTTGTTCCGAGATGAACTAATTTCAGTCTTATGTGTTAAGGCCTTAAATTTTAGTGCAAGTATGAGAGGGGTCCGAATGGAAATCCTTTCCTTTCCCTGCCGCACTCCTTCCATTTAATCCTCCCCCCCCCCTCTCTCCCCCCTCTCTCTCTCTCTGCCTCTCTCTCTCTCTCTCTCTCTCTCTCTGCTCTCTAAGGCAGACCCTTACTCTTATCTTCCTGTCTGCTTCTGACTTGAACCTATACTCTTAAGTTCCAACAGGCAGGATTTCACACAGCCACGCCCTTACATTATACACTTAGCCTGCCAGATTCTCATTCGAACTAAAGCGGCGTGAAAAAGATTTCTGCACTTTACATGCTGGCAGTCCACCCTCCCAGCACCCACTCCCTCCCCCTTCCATTTGGCTCTTTCACCTCATCTCCCCATCTCATCACTTTTTCCGGAAACCTTATCTCTAGTTAGCTGACATAGCCGGATCCACTCGGCCGCCCCCCCCTCCCACACACACACACACACACACACACGCATACACATACGTGTGTGCGCGCGCGCACACACACACACACACACATACACACACACACACACACACACACACACACTTACATATATATTTTTTTGGTTGTCTGTATTATATTTGTGCGTGGCGGTGATTGCGTTCAAAACTACACCTGATGCGCGCACGTACGCATGGCGCTCACACACGCGCCCTCACCCTCCACCCCCACCCCTCACCCGCACACCACATTTCGCCCTTCTGTGCGCGCTCCTGTCCCGTTAAACTGGATTGGCAGGCTGATGTTTGCGAATTTCAAATGAGCGGTGAGTGCACAGCACAATATACACAGATGAAAGCCGTTTTGTCTGATGCAGGCACAGAAAACTGCCCCAAGGTGAGGCGGAAGTCTTAGGTATGTCTTTTTTTTCCCTTTTCTTTTTTTTTTTTTTTTTGCGTACGCAGGCTGATACTCCTGCGGACACTCCCTGTATAGACAGGCAGGGATAATCCCATCTACCTAACAAAGGGAGTGGAGTTTTGTGTGTATGACCGTTTTTTTTTTATCCCGCCATTAAAGGCAGGCATACTCCATCTTTGGGGACGGTGCATGCTATGTGTAACGTGTCATCCAAAGTTGGTGATGGGATTTTTACGTGTGTGCAAGATGTTATGCGTGTGTTCGCACACGGAACCTCGGTTTATAGTCTCATTCAAAAGACTATTGAGATAGTCAGAACCAATGTTAACTTCGAGGGGAAACTCCCCTGTACGGGCCCGGCGGAGATTCGAACCTGCAACTCCAAGATTACGAGTCCGGCGCTCTAACAACCGAACTATTCCGCTCCCCCCCCCCCCCCCTTTCCGAATGCATTGAATTCAAAATCTGTTGCGTGAAAAGTAAATTGGGTAAATCAGAATTGGGTAGAAACAAGTGGAGAGAATGTAAATATGTTGGTTCAAGACCACCCATGTGATTCTGCACGAAAACCCCCTTTTTCACATACAAATCGCGTCCATCACATGTCAGTTTTGGCCAAATTTAACACATGTTTTCCAAAAAATTAACATGCCAAAACTGCCAAATATTGACGCAATTAGCAAATTGAAACGGGGGCTTACGTGCAGAATAATATGGGTGATCGTGAACAAACATATTTACATTCTCTTCCAGGAACATAAAATTAAACGTCCGCGGACTGATCCTTCTTACTCTTCTAATATGCTCTTCTACCTCAAGCACTTAATAAATTAGAACAAACAAACTGTCTTTCCCTCTTGATTAGTTATTTTTACATCCAATGAATTTATAGACCCCTCAACTAATTCTTTAAATTCACTGTCTCCTCCAAAACTATATAACTGATAATCGCAAAACCCCGCCCTAACTGGATGCAATGCTCTCAGAACTGTAGATGGATAGCCATTAAACAAATTAGTATCTGTTTTTAACTGTTGTAATGAACATACAACATTGTGTTCACGAGAAAATCAGATGGTCTACTGCCTACATACTCATAAAGACCGCTTTTTAAGTACATATGTGTTTTTAAATATGATATGTTTCACCGCTAGAAACTATAAAATACCAATCCTAACTCACTTCGCCCTCAAACCAGTTTTTCGGGCGAAGTGACCCTAGGATTGGTATTTTATAGTTCTCTGACAAGTAAGACTTAATAACAAAAATAACGATTTTTACAAACAAACATATTGTGTAGGAATTATCCGTTTTCCAATACTAATTTTAAAACAAAATTTTTTTAGATTTTAGTTTTTGTTAATCCAAAGTTTTTCCCTTTGATCATTTTTCAATAAAAATTATTTTAAATGATACGTATATTAAACGGCGCCTCTGTCTTTCATTTTTAAATAAAAACAAAAGGGCCCTTTAAACCCGTTAAAAAAACCAAACATGTTTCGGCCGACCTTACCCCACCTACTATTGGGGCAAGGTTCAAAAACCAGAGGGTTTAAATGGTTAAAGTGGGGGGTTGGCCTATGCACGGAAATCCCAGAGGCCCGTCAAAAGGTTTGGGCGTTTTTTACTTTTTTGCGGTGGGTTTTTTAGGGAATTTGGCAAACCCGGCACAGGGGGTTGGGGGGGCCAAAGCGTTAACAAGCTTAGCTTGCTGAAAATTTTTATCAAGTAAAAGAAAGTTTTTGTTACCTTGCGCCTGTTTGTGGGGAAATTTTTTTTTGCCCGGTGCATTGTTTCTTTTGCCTTGACCTGTGCATTTTTTTTTTGTGGGGGCCAATTGTTTCTAGGCGTTGAAAAATTTTTAAAAATTTTTGGGTGTTTTTGGAGACATGCAGTTATTTTTTAAAAATGACGGATCGGGGCACAACATCGGAACGCAAAAAACGGGTTGAAATTTTTGGCTAGTATTCCTTTAAAAAAAAGAAAAAAAAGGGGTTAGAAAGATAGAGACAAAGAGTGAAAACAAGAAAAAAAGAGTAAAACTGGGAAACAAAAATTAAATCTTTGATTGATAATGAAAACAAAATTGAAAGAGCCTTGAAAAAAATTAAAAATTACCCCAAGGGGATTTTAGTTTCATTTTATTGGGGGTACTTGTTTTTTTGGTTCACGGGAAAACGCGTTTCTGCCCTGGTAGGAAAATTTTTTTTAAATTTTTGCACGGGGCTGATTTGGGTTTTGGCGGGTCGTTTTCAGTAAATGAAAAATTTGGGGTCGCCCCCCAGCTCTATAATTTTGGGAAACCCCAAAAATTTTGAAGGGGTTTCCCACGGGGAAAGCCCCCCCTTTAAAATTAATGGAAAGTTGTCCCCCCAAAGGAGGGTGTTTTTTATTTACGTTTCATAAAGTGGCTAAAATGGTTCTTATTCAAGTTGCTTTCAAGTCTTTCCCTAAGTTTTTAAACCCCAAGCCGTCTTAAAGTTTTTAGTTAAGTTTTTTTTTCAAAAAAATTCACTTTCTTTAAATTTAAGTTTTAATCAATTTCCCCCTTTAAAGTCACTTCAAAAGTTCTTATTAAGTTTCCTAAAGTCACCCTTAAGGGTTCCCTTACACAAGTTACCTCAAAATTTTTTAATTAATTTCACCCCTTTAAGTACAACCAAGTTCTTTTTTTAATTTAAATTTATAAAAAAAAAATACAATCAAAGTTTTTCCCTTAAAAACACCCCGATGTCTTTATAGTACACAAAAGCCTAAAAAAAACGCGGCATCGCCCGGGATGTCTTTGTTTAAAGCGCCTTGCCCCGGGTTGGGTGAATAGATCTTAATGAAGTTTTTACATCCTAAGAAAAAACCGCTTTGATTAAAATTTCTGGTCTAGGGAAATGCTTTTTTAGACTTTTTCCCCCTTTAATTTATTGCTCCATCATTTTTAATACGCCCATGATCTTTTTTTTTAAAAAAAAATTTAAAAATTTAATTCTTAAAATTTTTATTACTTTTCAAAGGGATCAAAAAAATCTTTTTTTTGTTGGGGGGGTTTTTGGGGGGCTTTTTTTCTTCTGTATTTAGGGGTTTCGGATTTTTTTTGACTGTTTTGGGTTTTCTTGTTGCCATTGTTTATTTTTTTTAAATAAAAAATTAAAAAACCCCCCCCAGAAAGCACCCAAGGGCCCCCAAAAAAAGGGCAACATTTTTTAATTTTCAATTTTTCCGGGAAGACTTTGGTCCCTGTGGGCCTTTGAATCACATGGAGTTTTTATAGCGGGCATTGAATAAACTTTTTTCTGGCTTGGGTGGTGTTATGTTTTCTGATAAATTTTAAATTCTGTAACTTTAAATTTTTTTTTTGTTGTTCCCTCTGCAAATTTTCGCCCTGCTTTAACACGCCCGGAATGCTTTTCCGGGTCTCCACCTGGTTCAGTTTTTTCGGTTTTTTGCTGATTTTTCTGGCTTTTTTAAACTTTTTTTCCCCCTGATTCAGTGTTTTTGTTTTCCTGCCGTTTTTTCGGGCTGGGTTCTTTTTTAAAGGGGAAATAAAATCTTTGGTTTAAAAGAATTAAATCCCCCTTGTTTTAATGGCGAAAAACCAAATTTTTTCCAAATCTGAAAATCAGTTCACAGCTTGAAAATCAAATTGCTTTTTTTAAAACGGGATCCGGCTTTAAAAACCCTACATAAAGTCTTTTTCCCAGAATAAATTTGGGGAAAAAATTTTTACTAACTATTTTTAGTGTAAAAAACTAAGAATTTTTCCCCGACATTTTTTTCCCTTTTTCTAAAACCCCAGTTTGCGCTTCAACCTTTTTGTAAATTTTTTTAAAATGCTTGGGGGAGAATCTTTTTTAATCTTTTCAATCCCTAAATTTTCTTTTCCGGGGGAACTGTTTTGTTTTCCCCAATTTCCCTGCCAAAAATTTGGGCCTTTTCCCTTTTGGGTTTAAAAAGGGTTTTGCCCATAAAAATTGATCATTTTTAAATAAATTAAGGGGTTCAGGAAGGTTTTGGGGCTCCCCGAAAGCTGTAGTTATCTTGGGCTGTTAAAATTTTTTTTATTAATTATAATTATTTTTTTTTTTAAAAATGAGCACCAAAAAAAATTTTTCCCCAAACCGGGGCATCCCAATTCGATTTTAAATTGGGGGGGCCTAAGTGTGGGAAATACACGATGCTTTTTGAAAAACCCCCTTTTTAAAAATAAAATTTGGCAGATTTTTGGCAAGCTAGGTTTGAGGTTTCAGAAAAAGCAAATTGTTGTTATTGAAAGTTCTTTTGCTACGAAAGATTTTTTATTTAAGAAGGAAAAATTTCCCTGACATTTTAATTTATGAAAATATTTAAAAAAAAAAACATTTTTTAAAAAATGGCTTAACTCGAATGTTAGGGGGGCCCCGTAGTGAATGCCTTGCTTTTAGGGGAAGAAAATTGGCGCGTTTAGTAAACTGCGGGATGACGGCGAGGGGAAAAAGACATAACAAAGCGGGGGAAAAAACTAGCAGTTTCAACAATAACTATGAAAACAGAAAAATTTGAGCAGTTAGATTTTATTAATAACAAACAAAAAAAAACCCGGGAATGCGTTCCCAATTTTAAAAATTTTGATCAAGAAATTTAAAAGGGAATATTATCTTGTAACAGGAAAACCCCAATCGAACATAGCCCCCCCCCAAAAAAAAAAAAAAAACTTTTATAAACCATCAAAAAAAAAAAGATGAAGAAATCGTTTTTATTGTTTTTGGTAGGGCCTTTGTGTATTTTGTTGCGCATATTTTTGGGCTGAAAAAAAATAAACAAATCTATTTTTCCCCAAAAAGGGAAAATTGGAGGGAATCACGGGAATAAAAAAACCCCAAACGGGGGGGGAAAAAAACAAAAAATTTTTAAAAAGGTTTAAATTTTTTCCCCCAAGGGGAAAAAAACCCCCCCTTTTAAAAACCCCCCCAAAACCCCCCCCCCAAAAAATTTTTTTTTAATGATTTAAAAAAAAAATTTAAACCAATTTTAAAAAATTTCCAAAAAAAAAAAAACCAAATTTTTTTTTTTTTTCCCCCCCCCCCCAAAAAAAAAAACCCCCCAAACCCCCCCCCCCCCAAAAAAAAAAAAAAAACCCCCCCCCCCCCAAAAAAAAAAAAAACCCCCCCCAAAAACCCCCCCCAAAAACCCCCAAAAAAAAACCCCCTTTTTTAAAAACCCAAAAACCCCCCTTTTTTTTCCCCCCCCCATTCCCCAAACCCTTTAAAAACCCCCCCAAAAAAACCCCCCCAAACCCCCCCCCCCAAAAAAAAAAAAACCCAAAACCCCCCCCCAAAAAAAAAAAAAATTTTTAAAAAAATTTGGGAAAATTTTCCCCTTTTTTTTTAAACCCCCTTTTTTTGGGGGGCCCCCCACTCCCCCCCCCCCTTTTTTTTCCCCCCCTTTAAAAATTTTTAAAAAAAAAGCCCTTAAAAAAAAACCAAAAAACCCAAAAAAAATTTCCCCCCAAAACCCCCCCTTTTAAAAAACCCCCCCCCCCAAACCCCCTTTTTTTTTTAAAATTATAATTAAATTAAAGGAACCCAAAACCCCCCCCCTTTTTAAAAAAAAAAAAAAAAAAACCAAAAAATTTTTTTTCCCCCCGTAATTAAAAAAAAAAACCCCCCCCCCCTTTTTTCCCTTTTTAAAAAAAAATTTTTAAAAAAAAATTTTTCCCCCCCCTTTTTTTTTTAACTTAAAATTTTAAATTTTTTTTAAAAAATTTTTAAAAAAACCCCAAAAAAATTTTTTTTTCCCCCCCCCAAAAAAAAAAAAAAACCCCCCAAATTTTTTTTTCCCCCCCCCTTTTTTTTTTTTTTCCCCCTTTAAAAATTTTTTTTTTTTTTCCCCCAAAAAAAAACCCCCCCCTTAAATTTTTTAAAAAAAATTTTTTTAAAACCCCCCAAAACCCCCCCTTTTTTAAAAAAAATTTTTTCCCCCCTTTTTTTCCCTTTTAAAAAAAAACCCTTTTCCCCTTTTAAAAATTTTTCCCCCTTTTTAAAACCCAAAAAAAAACAAAATTTTTTTTTAAACCATTTCCCCCCCCCCCCCCCTTTTTCCCCCTTTTTTTAAAACCCCCCCCCTTTTTTTTTAAAAAAAAAAAATTTTTTTCCCCCCCCCCCCCCCAAAAAAAAAAAAAAAAAAAACCCAAAAAAATTTTTTTTAAAAAAAAAAAAACCCTTTTCCCCCTTTTTTTTTTTTTTTCCCCCCAAAAAAAAAATTTTTCCCCCCCCCTTTTTTTTTTTTTTTCCCCCCTTTTTAAAATTTTTTTTTCCCCCCCCCCTTTTTAAAAATTTTTTTTTTAAAAAATTTTTCCCCCCCTTTTTTTTTAATTTATTTTTTTTGTAAAACCCGGCCCCCCTAAAACCAAAAACTTAAACCCCCCCTTTTTTAAACCCTTTTAAAAAAAAAATTTAAAAAAATTTTTAAAAAATTTTTTTCCCCAAAAACCCCCAAAACCTTTTTTTCCCCCCCCCCCCCAAAAAAAAAAAAAAAAAAAAAATCCCTTTTTTTTTTAAAAAAATTTCCCGGGGGCCCTTTAAACCCCCAAAAAATTTTTTTTTTGGGGGAAATTTTTTAATTTAAAAAAAAAAAATTTTTTTTAAACCCCCAAAATTTTTGAAAAAAAAAAAAGGGGGGGTTTCCCCCCTTTTTTTTAAAAGGGGGTTTTTCATTTTCCCCCCCAAAACCCCCCCCCAAAAAAATTTTTTTTTGGGGGGGAAAAAAATTTTTCCCGGAAACTTTTAAAAAAACCCCCAAATTTTGGGAAAAAAAAAGGGGGGAAAGGGTGTTTTAACCCCCTTTTTTTTTTTAAAGCCCCCCAACCCCCCCAAGGAAAAAATAAATTTTCCCCAAAACCCCAAAAAAAAGGCCCCCCTTTTTTTTTTAAAAAAAAGCCTTTTTTTTTCCCCCAAAAAAAAAAATTTGGGGTTTTTTTTTTTAAATTTTGAAAAAGGTTTTTTTAAAATTTTTTTTTCCTT
>JAFLJL010002724.1:0-7500 GCA_018398815.1 Conus ventricosus
AACGCACACACACACACACACCCAACACACACACACACACTCCGCGCGTCCCGGGCAAATGAGCAAAATTTTCCCAAAAAAAATATAAACCACCCCAAAATAGAGAAGAGAAGGAGAGGAGAGAGAGAGAGAAGAAACGGAAACGGAAACGGAAAGTTTATTCATGTATGGGCCCCATTGCCCCTTAAGGGTAATAATTTCAACACAAATGCTAATTACAACATATTTAGTATTTATCAAAAAACCAAAAACAGAACGCAATTTAAATGCTTTGTAAAGATAAATGGAAGTTTTTTCACGTTTGTTTTGCTCGTTGCCATAAGCAATGCAAGTCTAAATTATTTGGATCGCAAAAATTTTACAGTAATACTGTCTTCTTAATCACTCAAAACAGGACAACATAAACAAAATAAACACTCTTTTTTTTTTCTTTTTTGAAAAGCGGGCATTTAAGTCGTTTACTATGTTTTTTGAAACGAAAAACGATGTTGCGCATTCGAAACCCAAAACGAAACCTTTTTAATGCTATTTTAAATGCTTATCAAAATTCATCATAAAAAATTTTTTTTCCCTCAGGCCCCTGAAAACTACTGTAAACAAAAACCTTTCACTTCAAATATGAGAGCCCCCACTCTTGCCATCTACAAAATTAACCGTTCTCTGAAAACTTGAAGAAATCTGCTATTTCCCTCAACCCCCTTGGTTAACCATCTACCAAAAAACCAAACAAATAATTTACAACGAACTTTGAAAACCCAATTTTTTTTTCCACGTATATCTAAATCATACAAAATTTTGAAGCTTTAGGGGGAACCCAGATTCCCCATTCTTGTCAATTTTAACCAAACTTTAACTTTTTAACTGAAAAAATATAATGGGGTATCTGTTTGTCTCTCGAAAAAAAAAGTCATTGGAGTTCGCACTCTACGCCTAAAAATTTTTTGGGAAGCAAAAAAGGAACCTTTTCACATTCAGATGCCGCTTACAAGTCCCCATAGCCTGCGCCGTACTGAACAATGGGCTGAATTTTGTGAACGAAAATTTTAAAAAGGAAATAAACGATTATTTTTAAAAACTTATATAATTTTTGAAATGCACAGTAAACTTTTTACTTCTACTTAAATTTAACGACATGCCAAAAAAAAAACTCGTCTTGTTGAAAAAAAAATTTCCTAGTATTTGTAACATTAACAACAGCATCACAGCCCTGCATACTCCTCTTTCTCTAGCCCCTAAATCCCCCCCTTCTGACACAATGTTTGCTTTTGCCTATTTACCTTTAGCTGGAGAGCAAAGCTGCTTTATACAGATTATCAACTGTGTTTGAAGACCAAAACAGTTTCAGACAGCAACCCACTCATCCCAAAAGCAATAAAAATTAAAAATGTCCTGACAAAAAATAGCCCCGTTTTTCCCTTCCCCTAATAACTTCTAATGAAAATCGTTTATAAACAAGGAAAACAAAACGGGACGCACGCACCCCTTTTTTTCACCCACGGTGCAGTTAAGTAATCTGAAAGCATGGAACCACTTTTAATTTCTGTTTTAACATTAGTTACAGCTAGAACAAGAAAAAAATTGCCTTTTATGCCATTTCTCAAGAGTATGGGCCCTAATAGGGTTGTTAATGGAATCAAAATTTTCTAAAAACGATAAAGGGCTACATACAATTTGCTTTTTAAAAAAAAATTGCTTCTGGCCAATACAAAAACCCTAAACATATTTCAACAGAAAATAGCCCCTTTGAACCCTCCCGTATTCACCTGCAAATTATATTCTGTAACCCTTCTTGAAGTCTCTATTTTTGATTGTACTTAGTTTTACTGCCTATCACAAAAATATAAACCCCATAATTACCGGGTTTATCTGCGTTCCCTTTTTAAAAAAAGGAAAAAAATAGAGTTTGTCCAATTACCGGAAAAAGCCTTTTTAAAAAACAACACATTAAAAATTTTAAACAAAAAAAATCAAAACTCGATCCCCACCAGTTAATTTTTCTCCTATAATTATCTGGGCCTGCAGATTTCCGTTCTTTACCTTCTAACAGAAAAGAAACATTCTTCTTTTGATATCGGAGGGTTCATCGTGCTAAATCTTCTTCAACATTATAATTTTTTTCAAAGTCATCATTATTCGTTTTACATTTCCTATTTTTTTTCCACTTCAAGTAACCTTAAAATGTAAAACCAATCACAATGTTAAATATTATGTACTTTTTTTTTTTATTGAACTTTTGTACATTCTCCCCCAAAATTCTTTTTGATATTTCGAAGAAACAACCCTTTCCCCAATTAAATATTATACTTTTTTTTTCTTTTCTATCTTTAAAATTTAGCTCTGCTTGCTACTTTTGCATCACTGTGTTTTCTCTTTTGTTTTCTAAAAAGTTAACAGTTGTTTTGGGCTTTCTTCTTGCTTGCTTACTTCCCTCAAACCAATCATCATTTTTATGTTTTTGTCAATTTGATTTTCTTTTCATACTTGGCCTTTTTTTTTGATGCACCCTTTAAAAGAATCAAGCCCTTTGTTTCAGAATAAATCAGGAAAAGGGCCCCATCGGTTCAATAATATTTCGTCAGAAACTTTTTCTGACAAAATAGTTTCAAAATTTTTTACCCCACACAAATTTTAAATAAACTGTCATCGTAATGTATCCCCCTTTGAAACATTTTTTTTTCAATTTAAATTTTAAATCAGTTCAATGGCAAAGATCAGACTCTTTCTCTCCACCTAACAATTTACACGGGGGGGGAACAACAAAAACAAACAGTCTCTTAGACAGCAGAAAGTAGTCTTTGACCTGTTTTGATCAGAATGAATTTAAAATTCCCAATATCCCCTTTACACACTCCGTTTAGAATACACGACTGAAAGCTGTGCACATATTCAATAATTTTTTCCCCATATTTATTAAGTACATTGTCAGCCAATTTTCCTTGTGATGCTACCCAGATCAAATGATCATGAAAAAAATTACAACTTACATCATTGAAGTCTATATATCAGGAAAAATTTAGAAGTTCTACTGTTAAGATCCCCCATAAATCCAAAACACATCATCTAACCCAACATGAATAAAAAAAGACATTGTTCAATTTCATCAACCCATTGTCACATAAAAATGATTAAAAATAAGGTGATCCTTCAGGGGGGTATACCATACTATATAATTTCTCTTCAAGGTCAAACACACCTTGTCAACAGAAACAGAAGAACTTGGATGGTCTGTTTTAATTTCCTGAATAAAGTTAAAAACCCCATTTTTAATTAGGCAGAAATTCCCCTGATTTTCGTCCTTGCTTTGAAAATTAAATAGCGGGTTTTAAAAAAAACACTTTCCCCGGGAAAGTGGGGTTTTTTTAAAAATTTCAACAAAGCCCTAAAACAAGACAATAAAGTAAAATTTTAAAAAAAAAGACATGAATTCCCTTTATTACTTAGTTTGGTAAAAGTCCATTAACATTCCAATGCAGAAATAAACATGTCTCGAATTCATTGATTCACCATAACCCCAAACATGCTTTCAACATACTACTGTTTATTTTTTATACCATTCAGTCTTTTTCTTTTGAATACAAGAATTACATCCAATAAAGAAACCCCCCTTTGTATCATCGATTCCTTTTTTAAATGACCCCCCACCATAACTGTCACTGACAGTCCAGCCTTCGGTTCATGCATACCTCCTTTTAGATGCCCCCCACCGAAACTGTCTGACAAGTCACACCATTCACTTCACGATTGATGAAATGTGGGGGAATACCTTCACTCTTATGTTTGTACAAAACACTTTTGTTCATTTCCGGGAAACAAAATATTTCTACAGCCGAATTTTCATTTAAAGAAAACATGCAACTTGTCAAACCGATCATTTAAAATAACCCTTCCCGATTTTTTCATGTTCCCCCCCTCCCTGACCCCCTACACACTCTGTCTTTTCAATGCCAACCAAATTCACTTCTCACTGCACACACAACCCCTTCTGCTCCCAAACCCCCCGTCGCCCCCACAACTACATGCGTGCCTAAAAAATGTGACCGTGTAACCGGTGTTTTAACTGGGTGGCCACCCCCCCATTCATGGCCAAGAGTTTTCCCTCCCCAAGGTAATATTTCCTCCACGAAACAAGATGGTCGTACACCAAGAGGCACGTTTCCCCTTCTTTTCCCGGCCTTTTCAAAAAGGAGACAGTCTTTTTTTATCTCCCTTACACCAGGGAGAATCCTCCCCCACAAACCATTTGTCCCCTTTAGTTACCCTGGCCCTTTAAAATTTTTCCATCCCTTTAAGAATGGCACAGCGATGACAGGTGCGTTCGGCTTGCTGCTCAGGGGGGGTGCACCCTGTCAAAGTGGACACGAAGCCATTCCAGCGGTCCCTCTCAGCTCTGGACCGAAGCCCCACACCCTGCCCTCTCGTTTTGCCTGCGGGGAAGACCGTGAAAGATCAAAATTTTTTCCGCTTGGAACCCCTTCTAGATCGTCTTCTTCCTTTTTGCATCCCGGATCCCTTCTTTAGATCACATTTTTCACAGCGCATCACACTTCTTGCCTCAACGTGTGAAAATCCTCTTGTAATCCCATCCAAACCCTCACGGATCCTCTGATTCTCTTTCAATTTCAAATTTAGTGTTCTCGACTGAAGCATTCCATCAAATCGGGTTGGAGGGATATCGGGCGTTGGGGGGACGATTCCACGGATGACGAACTTGCTGTCTTTCCATGCTGACTCTCGGCTGTCATGAGTCAAGAGGTTTGGCACTGCTGTCTTACGTGGTGGACCGGGGGTTTTTTCCACATTCCACTTGCAGTAATAAAACCCCCCCAAAAAAAAGCGTGAGGAGGAGCCTGCCCCTGACACCCTTACCTCGCTAATTTTTAAAGTCTTCATGACTGGGGGCCTTTTTCGGCCTCATCAACATGAAGGAGAGAAATACCGGGATAAAACAGCCACACCGCACACGGAAATTAAAATTGGAAAACATGGAACCTCAAGGCAATCGCAAGATACACGTCGAAATCCGCCCAAATCCCTTGAAATTCCTTTTAAACAGAGCAAAATTCCGTCCCCTCATCTGACGCCGCTCAACAAACCCCAGAGAGAAGAGAAGGGGGAGAGAGAGAGAGAAAAGAGGGGGAGAAAGAAGAAAAACAGAGAGAGAGAAAAGAGGAGAGAGAGGAGAGAGAAGAGGGGGGAGAGAGAAGAAGAGAGAGAGAGAGAGAGAGCAAAAAACAAAAGAAAGTAAGGAACCATCCATCACGTGTATTGTTTTTTTTTTTGGAGTTTTTTTCAACCTGAAAAAATGCAGCACCCTTTGGGACGGGGCCCCAGGGATATGACACCGTCCAAAAATGCGTTTTTTAAAAGGGCGCTGAAACTTTTCTTCACTTTGTCACACACACACACACCACCCACATACAAACAACAACACACCCAAAACACACACCACACCCCACACACACACACCCACACACACCACACTCCAAGGTTTTTGATACAGACAGAAGTTTCGAATTTTTGGACCCTAGGGCATTCTGTTGCCCATTCATTTCCACAACCCCCCAGTGGACGGAATACCAAAAGTCCACGTTATCCCTCTAATGTAAGGAAATGGATCAGAATTTTTGTTCGGTGATAACTCGGGCGATTGGGAGCAGCAATAATTTTCCTTCTTAAAAACAATTTGGAATCAACCAAAAAAGTTTCTAAAAAATCACGTGGAATTCAAAATAATATAATGCAGAGCCTTAAATTGCTATCAGTTCAGCCGTAAAGACTGAAAACCCCTTTTTTCCCAAATGAAAAAATTTTTTTTGCTTTCAAGGCAGGGAAAAACAAACCGAACCGGATTGCCATTTAATAGGGATCCATCTGTATAAACTTTTTAAGGATTTAGGATAAATACGTCAATATTACTTGGCCAAGCACCCAAAGTTATTTTTAACATTCTTTTTCAAATCGGGATTTAAATCAACCTTGCCGGGAAAGATTCCCAATTTGAAGGGATCAGGGATAACGTGGGGCAATGGTTTTTTTGATCAATTTTGGGAGATTTCAACAGGTTTGGGGGGAGTACGTAAGGTGGTTTTATGTGATCGTATTGTTTTTTTGGGGTTTTGGAAAAACTAAATCAGATCGCATTCAAGTTCATCCTCATTGGTTTTGAAAATAAACACTTAAAATTTTTTACCAAGCTAATTTTTTAAAATCCGGGGCAAAACGCCAGCTTTATGATATGTCCTAAAATGGAGGGGGTTAAAGGGAACCCCAGGCCATTCGTATCCTTTTCAAACTGTGTTTGTAACTTTTTTAATAATACAGGCTGAAAAATAACTTTCCCGTCAATGAAATCCTTTTCCCACCAAGAATTTGTAAATAATTAAACTGCACGTTTTCCCGTCCCCCAAATCTGGTAGCTCACAACTTTTAAAAAGATTAAGAGCTTTTCCCCCGCTTGAGTTATGATATATTCAATATTGGGGGTTCCTGAAAATTTTTAAGTAAGATGCACCTAAAAAAATTTATGCAAGTGTGAGGTAAGACAGTGCCTCCCCTTTAAAAATAGGGGACATGAAAATTTCCACCACGTCAAAAGCATATATGAGATTTCTCAGCAGACAGAATAACCCATTCAAAAAATAAATCTAGCGATACGTCTAAGTCTCTTTGATATAATTTTTCATGTATGTAATTGACCCCTTAAAGGTTTTCTATTTTAAAGTAACATTCACCAATAAACATCTCAATATTTAACTAACTGGAATTTTTAGAAAAATTTTTTTTGAGATCGGCTTAGGATAAAAAAAGCAAAGGGGGATTACAAACCCTGAGGATGCCCTCTCCCCAAATCTCTTGCTAGAAAATTATTTCCTATTTTTGTTTGAATTTTCTGTTACCAAAAAATTTTTTGAAGTAATCTAAATGGACCAAGAGACCTACATTTTAATTTAATAAAAGTCGCTCATGCCGACTTGATCATACGCCTTTTTGACATCAAAAAAAAGTTAAAAGTACTTTTTTTCCCCGGGAAAATTGACTTTTAATCTGAGTTGAAAGTTTTAAAACAAGGTGATCAACAGCGATCTGCCTTTCTAAACCCGCCGGAGCAGAGGAAATGCTGTTTTTACAATGTAAGAGTCTATTTAATAAAATTTTTTTTCCATTAGTTTACCGTATGAGACGTGAGAGCAAAGGGACGATAACTATTAATACAGAGTTATTTTCCCCTTTTGAGAATGGGCAAATGACGAATTTTTCCAAACAGACGGAGTCTTCCCATCTATCTTCATAAACCTATGGATCTTAGAAAGAGTCTCTTTTGATTTTTTTAAACCCCGGGATAAAGAATCAGTACTCTTTAAAACATGCACGGTTCTTCACTGGTTTTCGTTCAAGAATTGAAATCTACTCGCCTCTAACTCGTTCATTCAAATTCTAAAAGATACAAAGACTATGTACATTAACAAATTTTCAAAACTGGAATCCCCTTTTTATAGACTT
>JAFLJL010002724.1:17500-23544 GCA_018398815.1 Conus ventricosus
ACTGGCACAGCCTTTTAAACTTGAATAAAGTCAGACAAATTGTTTTGGTTTTTACTCCTTTGTTTGTTAACGAAAACTAGCAATTCTTTGTACAAATATGGTGCTTTACTGATAGCCCTAAAATCTTGTGCATGTAGCCCCAACACTGACTCAATCATCTGGTGAAAATCATGAAAATGGGTTGTTTGATATCCACACTGTCTGTCGACCGTTAACTTAATCGATGCGTCTTTTGTATGAATTATTCAAGGACACAAAGAGTGCAGCTTTGTCATAACTCTAGTCTTGGAAGTTACGTCAAAGGAAACTGCTCCATAACATTATCGTCGCCATCTTCATTGATTATGGTTTAGAAAAAAAGGGGGTCGGGGGTGGGTGGGTTCTGTGGCTCTCTCTGTCCCCTTGCAACAGAGATATCCGTTTCAATTTTCTTTCGATATAGTGGCTAAATCTTAAACACGAGACCTCTTCTTAAATGCTCTCATCTTAGTTATTAATTCATTTATCCTTCTGTTCTAAATCATGCGCAGTGTGGTCTCGAAACTTAGCAGATGTGGTTTAGCGTTTGTAAACTAGTCCGCACGCAGTGACACCTCCTTGATGAAACTGAAACTGAAACTCTGGACATTCATGTCCGCGAGGAGTTCATGGCGAAGATTTGGTACATGACATGTACGGGGGACTGTCTTTGAAAAGACGGTGTGTCCCCCTCCGGACAAGGACAAGGGCCCGCACTCATGCAGTCTGACAGCAAACCAGTAGCTGTCGACAGCATAGGAGTAAGCAGATGTTGTCTTGCCTGTGGTAGACCAGAACGGGCACTACCGCAATGATTTGGAAGAAATGCAGTGTCTCCTCTAATGGGTGTGCGTTTGCTGGGTCTGCTGTAGGATTAACCTGTCTGGCTGTATAAAAGGGGACCTGGAGCTCCCAGAGAAACGTCGCAAAGCTGAGGCAAAAACAAATATAAAGAAAACATTATTACTTGTTTTCTTTTTTTTTTTTTTTTTTTTTACTCTGGTAGAAAGTTTTAGATTGTGTAGAGAGTCACTAAGTATAAAGAAAGAAAGGAGGAACAAAGAGAATAAAAGAGAGAACCACAACAGCAGCAGCAGCAGCAGCAGCAGCAGCAGCAACAATATGTTATGAGAATGATAGTAACACTGCCAAGGCGGGAAAAAACCCAAACGAACGACAAGAGAAAAGAAGCAAGGAAAGGAGGGGAAAAAGAGACAGAAAAAAAGAGTTAGCAGAAAAAAAAAAAAAACCAACAAGTAAAGTTAAAAGAGAGACACCAAAACTACGAAAGAGAGGGGGGGAGAGGGGGGGAAGAAAAGAACGTAAGCTGGAGAAACTTGTGTAAAAGCCAAAAAATAGAAAAGAAAAGAAGGAACAGGGAAAAAAGAACGAACATGATTTATCCAGATTTTTTTTTCCGTGTGTTTTGGTGGAAGGTCTGTCCAGCGAGAGTTAGGAGTGATTGAAGAGGCGCGACATCACGTCTCCCTGGATGGAGTTTGTCCATTTGTTTTGTGATTTTCCCTTCCTCTTCTTTTTCTTTTTCTTTATCTTCTTCTTTTTCTTCTTCTTCTTCTTCTTCTTCTTCTTCTTCTTCTTCTTCTTCTTCTTTTCCTTCTTTTCTCTTTCTTCTTCTTCTTCTTCTTCTTCTTCTTCTTCTTCTTCTTCTTCTTCTTCTTCTCCCTACCCCACTCCTTCTCCTTCCTCTTCTCCTTAAGCATTGTCTTGCTCTTGTTCTTGTCCTTTTTGTTTTTGTTCTTCTTCGTCTTGTTCTTCTTGTTCTTGCATTTGTTCTTTTTCTTGTTGTTGTTGTTGTTCTTCTTCTTTGTCTCTTCATCTTGTTTTTCTTGTTCTTGTTTCTTCTTGTTCTTGCTCTTCTTGTTCTTGCTCTTCTTGTTTTTGTTCTTCGTCTTCTTGTTCTTGTTCTTGTTTGTCTTCTTGTTGTTGTTGTTGTTGTTGTTGTTGTTGTTGTTGTTGTTGTTCTTCTTCTTCTTCTTCTTCTTCTTCTTCTTCTTCTTCTTCTTCGTCACCACCACCACCACGACCACCACCACGACACCACCACCACCACCACCACCACCACCACCATCATCATCAATCATCATCATCATCATCATCATCATCATCTCATCTTACTCTTCTAATTCTTATTCATGTTGTTCTTGTTCTTGTTCTCTTTCTTCTTCTTCTTCTTCTCTCTTCTTCTTCTTTCTTCTTCTTCTTTCTTGTTCTTCTTCTTCTTCTTCTTCTTCTTCTCCTCCTCCTCCTCCTCCTGATTTGTTATATTCTTCTTATGTCATCAGGGGTTTTCTTTTCTTTTCCAGCTTTTTCTCGTTTTTCTCATGTTTCTCTGTGCATGATTCTGAATTTTCTTCATGCACCTTGTTTTTGTTTATTCTTCCCTTGTTCATTTTTTACTTCATGCATCTTCTTCCTCCAGTCCTTCTGTGGTCTTCTTTCTTTTCCTCTTCTTTCCCCCTTCCTTCTGTCTCTTGTTTGCCGACGTCCGATATCATCATCATCATCATCATCATCATCATCATCATCATCATCATCATCATCATCATCATCATCATCGTCTGTTGTTGGTGTTCTGTTGCTGTTGTTGTTTTTCTTCCTCCTCTTCACTTGTTTGTATCATTCTTCTTCGTCTACACTTTCCTTTTCTTCCTTTCCATTTGCCGAATCTTGTTATTGAAAAATGTTTGTGTCGATCATTCTTTTTCTTCTGGCGTTTGTTTTTGGTTCCATTGCTGTTGTTTTGTTGTTGTCGTTGTTTTTCTGTCCCTATGGTTGGTCTATTGTATCCACCTCCTGTTGTTGTCGTTGTTTTTCTGTCCCTATGGTTGGTCTGTTGTATCCACCTCCTCTTTTTCTTCCTGCGTCTGCTTCTTGTTTACTACGCGGCTATTGTTTTCCTTCTTGTTCATTTCTTTTGGTCTTTTTTTTTTTTGTCATCTGTGATCCCCTGACTGCCTTAGCCTTTCTTCTACCTTTTAGATCTTTGTTTCCTTTTTCTCCCTCCTTGATCCTATCTTTTTAGTTTGTTTGTTTCCCTTTGTTATCTACCCGTCCTTCTTCTCCTCCTTATTTTTCTCCATCTTAGTCCTCGTCGTTTTGATCATTATCGTCGTCATAAAACTTGTGACATTTTTCTTAGTTATTTCGTTAGAGTTCGGTGTGGAGTTTGTCTCTTTGTTCTGGTTCTTTCCTTCTTCTTTTTCGTGTTTTAGATGCGAGTCTTCGTTTGTTTCTTTTTTTTGTACTTTTGATGTATACATCCTTTTTGTGGACTTTGTTTTTGCCTTTTCTGTTGTTGTTGTTGTTTTCTTCTTCTGTTATTTTTTTTTAAAAAGAGATTTGTTTGTGTCTGATTATATTTATGGTTTCTAACTTTGGCTCTGAGTATCTGGGCTCTTACGTAATCTCTTCCCCTTCCGCCATTCCTTTTTTCGTGTTCCTTTTTTTAAGTTGTATTTTATTTTACTTTATTTCATTTTATTTCATTTCTTTGTTGTTGTTGCTTGCATGATAAAAGTGCATATTTGCTCACGAACTTCCCAAATCAATCTCCTATTTTTCAATATCTGTATGCATACTCTGTCTGTCTGTCTGTCTGTCTGTCTGTCTGTCTATCCTCTCTCTCTCTTTCTCCCCTTTTTCCAACAAGCACAACACACCACACACACACACACACCACACACACACACACACCACACACACACACACACACATAGAGGGCGCGCGCGCGCACACACGCACGCACACACGCACGCACACACGCACGCACGCACGTACGCACACGCTCACATACACACAGTTTGTTTGATAAAAGAGAAGACTAAAGCTTGTGAGTGAGGCGAGGGAGAGAGAGAGAGAGAGAGAGAGAGAGAGAGAGAGAGAGAGAGAGAGAGAGAGAGAGAGAGAGAGATTTCTGAATAAACAGCTTACATTTTAGTAACTGGAAAGTAGTTGCTGACAGTACTAAGCAGGAGAGGATATTTGTCTGTCACACACACACACACACACACACACACACACACACACACACACACACACACACACACACACACACACAAACACATCTATCTATCTATCTATCTATCTATCTATCTATCTATCTATCTATCTATCTATCTATCTACCTATCGATCTATCTATCTGTCCATCTATCTATCTGACTATATCTATCATATACACAGAGAGAGAGAGAGAGAGAGAGAGAGAGAGAGAGAGAGAGAGAGAGAGAGAGAGAGAGGAGAGAGAGAGAGAGAGAGAGAGAGAGAGAGAGAAAACAGATAAATACACAGAAGAATGAGACTATAAACCGATGTTCTGTGTATGAACGCACGCATAACATCTTGCACACATGTAACATCCCATCACCAACTTTCGGAAGAGAAGGCCAGTTTGGCCGTTGGCATGGATGACACGTTACTCATAGCATGCACCCTGCGTGAGAAATGGAAAGAATGAAGGAAGTAAGGATATTGAGTGAACGATATTGAACGATATTGACTGGATGACACGGGAAACGACTGAATGAAGCGCCAGCTGGCAGCTCTTCAGTTGGCACTACCCAGGTAGGCAGCCCTTTGTGTAAAAACAGTGGATTGTAAAGCAGAGAACTATAATATGCCGCTTTTGGCTCACCCCGTCTCAACCAGTTTCGGGCGGAGCCCTCAACCTGTTTTCGACCGGGGCGACTCCAAAAGCGGCATATTTAGTTCTCTCCTAGTAAACCCTCACCCGGGCCTTGGTCCGGGGCTCACCCCGGCGACTCCAAAAGCGGCATATTACAGTTCTCTACTAAGCTTGACTTTAATAACCAAAAAAATAACGACCCTACAAACATACATACTGTGTAGGGTTATCTGTTTTCAATACTAATTTACAAAACTTTTTAGATTTCAGTTTTTGCTTAATCCTGTGTTTTTCCTGATCATTCTCAATAACATCATTTTCACGCAGACATTCATCAAATGCGTCTCTGTCTTTCATGTGAAATAAAACTACAGTCTTTAAACTGTTCTCTAAAGTCTTTTAAAACCGAGTTATATTTTTGACATAAATCCACACACTTATCCCAGCATGTCTTCCACTGAAAGCCAGTTTTGATAAAGTGTTTCTTTTTTTAACTATGTCTCTTTCTGCCGAACAGTCATCTATAATAAATAGTGTCTGCGTTCCTTCAAACAGTCTATAAAACTGTTCTAAACACTCACTCAGTTTATTGCTAGGATCAACTAAATATATGTTATCATCTGTCCATATAAACCTTCTATCATGATATGCTTTGTTCCATTTAAGTGTTGGACAGAAAATTACAATATGATCAAAATTATAACGATAAACTGTTTGTAACAGGTCAAAGGATAAATATTGTTTTTCCACAACCAGTTTGTCCACAAATTAATGAGCAATGAGGAGTTTTTGTCATAAAGTTTAACTGCTCCATGGTTTTTATAACAGGATTTAATCTAATCCAGTTATTATATTTATCATACTTTCTGTCAAAACCTGTTCAGTATAATAAAATCCTATGAGACCTAAATGTGTAAGATTAATCCAATTCAGTTCTGTAAGATTGTTTCTATTTAAGTCAACATTGATTTTGTTGCTTGTTGTTATGGTCCCTTTAAAATCCTCACCATTGTGAAGAACGACGATGATAACTTAAGGCGTTTTAACGTCTAAGTTTTGCCAGCTAATATTAATTCCTTTTATAAGGTCGTCACTAACGCCCACAACCCCATCCCTCTCCACATCTTTAAAGACAGAAATTTCAAATATCATTGTGAACGTGTCTCCTAATTTTCTGCTTGGAAAGAACTGTAATTTTGTAGAAGCTTTCTTTAAAACCGTTTCTCTTCTGTGGAGGATGTACTGTTTTTTCCCATACGGTGTTATTTCAATTTCTTTCCGGGTATTGTCGTCTGGCATAAGACTTACATGTAAAGGGCCAGAGTTGAATGCTTTTCTGAAACTTTTTTACTTGTAAGGGTTTTTTAAAGTTCAATGCATTT
>JAFLJL010002725.1:0-23232 GCA_018398815.1 Conus ventricosus
AACCTCATTTGCGAAAACTTCAACGTATATTTTTTTAAACTACTGCCCTTAGCCTTATTACAGAATCGGTAGCAACGCTATACATTTCGACGAACAACATATTCTTTATACTGTCCCATATTCACCTTTTTTCCCATTTCTGTTCACAGTTGAATGTAAAGGACTGTCTTTTGGGTAATCGCATGTGCCGTACCACCCATCAACTCCTTTAGCTACCTCGGTTTCTAAGTCTTTATAGAAGTCTTCAGTTGGAACGTCTAGAATAAAAGAGTCAGTGTCTGTGTAAAGAACTCTTGCTTCTGGGTACAGCGGTTTAAAGTAGTCACACAGAAATTCTAGCATCAATAACTTTGACAACTCTAATACGGTAAAGCCGACAAACACCGGCTTGTCCAACGTAACATCCTTTTTCTTCATCATAATGCCAACCAGGCTGTCGTTAAGTCTTCTAAAGTCTTGATAGTTAGGTTTAGAGACCAGCTTAATTGCTTGTTTTTTCTTTTGTAACTAATTTCAGATCTTTACGTTTGTGTGGATTTTCCATAGTTTAGCCAAAAAAGCTGTTATTCATCAGTTTAAAGAAGTCTTTTTCTGAAGCATCAGTAGCTTGGGTTCTAAGATCGGTGTTCTTCATGATGTATGGCCTCATAAAAGGCTCTTGATCACAGGTAATTATTCTGTGAACAGCTGTTAGCTTTAATCCATGTCTTAGGTAAACTGTAGGAGTCTGTAATGACACACATATTTAGTTTTATGTCCAAGATTAGGCACAAGTTTAGGAGGTTCGATGGGACTCATCTTTAATCTTTCTGCGGCTAGGGGGTAATCGTTGTGGAGATCGTGTAATTCTTTAGGATATTCTAAGTCTACTTCTAAGATTAGTCCTATTGGATTATCAGGTGTAAGCTGTGACAACATACCTAACACAGTATTAACTTCATGAGGCCCTTTTATCATTGTAAAGTTTCTCAGTGGAAGTGGTTGACTCATAGCCCCACCCATACAGATTGTTGGTGTCTAAGTACATTAGATAGTTGAATGGTTTGGTGGGATCATAGTCGTCTAAATACTTGTTGTTGGCTTTGCAGTAAGGATGACAGGCCATGCTAATACCTCCCCTTAGGCCGTCTTCAATCATCTGAAGTGTGGGTAGATCAAAAATTAAGTCAATCTGGATATTTGTAGACTTTAAGAATGCATCCCAAGACAACCCTGGGGCAGAGATGTAATGTGGTGAGTCTAGACAGTAGTGTTTCATGCAAGTAGATCTGTAATTTTCAAACACATCTGCCAATAAACACACTTCAGCCATTAGATACTGATCGTGATAGTTACCCATTGTTTGGCAGTGTAATTCTGTCCAGGCTTTCTGTGCTTATTATATTCAGAGTCAGTTATGTCTTTGCCTCTAAGACTAGAAAAGAAAGCGCCTTTAGGAGGAAGCGAGTCTTCATCAAACCTATCCCACGAGTTCATGTATTCATAAGGATAGACGCCTTTACACACTAAAGATGGGTTGAAATATTCTTTAGTTATTGGAAAGTCTTGTAGCGATCCTGCTAACTTATCTAAACTCCCCGTCAGATGCTGGGCAGAGTCATAAAAGGATAAACAGTCAAGAGTAAAAATCATGTACTTTTCTGATAATTGTGCAATGCAGCTGACCCTATTATATTCAGAAGTCACTGCTTGCATGATAAAATGAGAATCGTAGCCTCGTAGGTTATGAAAGAAGATAGGCAGTTTCCATTTTTTGGGGTCGACCTTAAGCTGAAGATTACACTTGCTGTGTGCAGCTCCTCTGAACTTTCCAGTAATGTGATCATGGTCTCTCACTGTGTCACCTAATAATTCTCTGTTGCAAATCCAACAGTGTGTAGATGAGTCATAGCGTTCTTGGTCTTCAGGAGTCATAATAATGTCTGAAAGGTTCAGTTCATTGGATAACTGACTGAGAAGTTGTTTCATCTGCTCTAAAAATCTACTAGCTGCGTTGGGACCTCTATAAATCTCTGGTGTGTGTGTGCCCCATCTGACCTAACAACGACGAAAGCATAAGAACAGATCTGATGGTGGGTTAATAAGGTTGTTTTTTGTTCTTGCTGTTGTGGACCGTAGTACTGTGGCAAGATTGATTCAAAGTCAGCATAAACCACGTATGGGCTCATCTGCATTTTGTGTACATTCTTAAAACTAACTTTAGACCCTGGTTTAGGTGTGAGGAGTTTGGTTTCACAGTCTACAAAACTTTTACAATGAGTTCTATGGCTGGCAGCTGCTTCTATAGTTGGGATTCTAACTAAACACCTTCTACAAAGCTCTTGTTTAGATTTATCCTTTGACGTATAGGCTAACAGTCTGCTTATTGTTCTGATTAATACATAATGGCTCTTTGTACTATCTGCAAACAGGATCAAGTCTACATGTTTGTTAAGTGATTCTCCCCAAAGTAGGGGCATTAGGAGAAATCCTTAGAGGCACTTGATTGTCTACTACAGACCACGTGTATACGTTTACGGTGATTGGTTTGTTTTGCTCTTTAAACTGAGATATGCTTTCTATACTTACTGGAAAGTTTATGTTATCAAAGTTCAACTCTTTAAGATGAGGCATATAATTGGAAACTCTGTCTGCGTTCTTTTTAACAGGATGTAAGTGCGCCAAAACACACCACATGAAGCACTTATTGTCAGGATTTTGCATGTTTAAGACTGCCCAGAGAGAACAGTAAAATGTTCATTCTGGCTCACCAACCCTCAACTCCATTTCGGGTAGGTGAGCCCGAATAAACATTTTACTGTTCTCTAACTAGTAAGACTTCAACAATGAATTAAAAATGATAATCCATCACACATTTTTCAATAAACAAAAAAATAACGATTTTTTACAAACAAACATACTGTGTTGGAATATCCGTTTTCAATACTAATTTACTAAACTTTTCAGATTGTAGTTTTTGCTCAATCCTTTGTTTTTCTTGTTTGTTTTTAATAACATTATTTTCGCGCAAACATGCATCAAATGCGTCGCTGTCTTTCGTGTAAAATAAAACTACAGTTTTTAACTGTTCTCTAAAGTCTTTTAAAACCGAGTTATATTTTTGACATAAAATCCACACACTTATCCCAGCATGTCTTCCGCTGAAAGCCAGTTTTGACAAAGCGTTTCTCTTTTTAACTATGTCTCTTTCTGCTGAACAGTCATCTATAATAAATAGTGTCTGTGTTCCTTCAAACGCTCTATAAAAGTATTCTAAACACTCACTCAATTTATTGCTAGGATCAACTAAATATATGTCATCATCTGTCCATATAAACCTTCTATTATGATATGCTTTGTTCCGTTTAAGAGTTGGACAGAAAATTACAGCATAATCAAAATTATAGCGATAAACTGTTTGTAATAGGTCTAGGACAAATATTTTTTTTCCACAGCCAGTTTGTCCACAAATCAACGAACAATGAGGCTCTTTTGTCATAAAGTTTAACTGCTCCATAGTTTTATAACAGAATTTAATTTAATCCAGTTATTATATTTATCATACTCTCTGTTAAAACTTGTTCAGTATAATAAAACCCTATAAGGCCTAAATGTGTAAGATTAATCCAATTCAGTTCTGTAAGATTGTTTCTATTTAGACTAATATTGATTTTTTTGCTTGTTGTTATGACCTAATATCCTCACCATTGTGAAGAATGACGACCGTAATTTTAAAAGACTGTCAACATCTAAGTTTTTGCCCAGCTAATTAGAATTCCTTTTAAAAGGACGTCACTAACGCCCACAACCCCATCCCTCTCCACATCTTTTAAGACAGAAATTTCAAATATCATTGTGAACGTATCTCCTAATTTCATTTGTGGAATGAACTGTAATTTTTGTAGAAGCATCTTTCAAAACCGATTCTCTTCTGTGGAGGATGTACTGTTTATTCCATACGGCTTTATTTCAATCTCTTTCCGACTATTGTCCTCTGGCATAAGACTTACATGTAAAGGGCCAGAGTTGAATGCTTTTCTGAAACTTTTTTGGCGGTCAAAAAAATGTAAATGGGCTTATGAATTCAATTTTATGTCCCATTCTAAATATGGTTCTAAATGCCATTTGCTGTCAGGTTTTCGAACTATTTTATATTCATACTGGCCAGCATTATTGCTTCTACATTGCGCAGTTGTTCTAGTTTAGGAAACCTTTTGTTGTCGCCAACCTCTTTGCGCTTATAATCACCGTCTTTAGTGTACTCAAAACCATACAAAGCGCCTATCTCACCGTTCAGGTCAAAGTCCGTAACGTCTGCAAGGTCTTTTAATTCTAAAGTTATACACCTCACAGGCGCTAATGTAACTCCCGATTCTTCTGGTCCCCGCGACATTTTTAGAACCACTTATTATTTTATTTCCAAAACATGTGTAGGTTATCACATTTCACAACTTTCCCCGTTTTGTCTGCGATTTTTATATTAAATGATCCAACCCTCCCACAAACTAATCTTTTAAACTGTAAATTTAGGGAATTGTATAATTTCATAATCGCAATATGCAGCTTTCCTGACGGAAGAGCTCTTAAAACAGTTGAGGGCCTTCCATCATATAAGTTTTCATCAGTGCTTAGCTCGTCCAAATGAACATAGAGTAATGAATGTAATGCAAGATCGAGCGGATTTTCCCCCTCATAAGTAGTTTTGTCTGGTGTAACTCTAAATCTATGATTGTCAGCTGCAAAGCCTAAAAATTTTAGCTAGCTCTTTATCAAAATAGTAACCTCCTTCTTCTTCAGGCTTGAATGTTAACATTGTTTTTAGATTTGCATTGTTAAGTTTGAGAGTAATGTCGAAGTTACTCATTGCTTCTTTTAGTGAGCAAAACCCGTAATAACCATCAGGTATTGTTAACTGGCTAACTTTGGCCCCTGTTTTGTCAAGTTTTAGAATCTTATTATTCTCCTTGGATTCACTTATATTAAACCATACGACTTTGTAAAATATTTCATGGAGTGCGACCGTTCTGATTCCGCAATCGTTATCAATAGCATGTTCTAAAAACGAAGGACGGTCTTGAGTTGTTATTGTTACAAACATTTTTTAAAACGAAATAAAAATGATTCCATTCAAATATACTGATGCAAAATATTCTGTTGGGCCGCACTACAATCATTAAAAATATAACAACTGATACTCTTGACATTTCTGTGACTCAGTCTGACGCCTTTTAAGTAAAGGTTAGTACTCCATTAAACAGATATCTTAACCCTCCTATTAAAAAAGACCACATCCCGAAAGTGTGGTTAGTCATCCGATGCAGTTTTATCAGAACCAGTTAAACTTTGCTGTGTTTTGTGCATCAACTGGGTGTGGAGTGTCGTATGCCGATCACTTAAATCATCCTGATCCTTTGGTGAGGTCAGTGTACAGATTTCATTTCTATTACACCTTCAGACGTATTTTGACTGAACTGCAAGCACCATTGCCAAATGACAAACCGTTTAATCCATTCAGCAACAGAATAGACATGAAGGCTTTTGAAAGGATCTGTAACGAATTCAATATTAATGTTAAGGAAGACTTTAGACAAAAGTTGATCTTAATCATGGATTAGGCACCCCTTATTTTTGGGGCGTGCACAGAAAGTATAACTATGACTGGAATCCTCCTTACACATCTTTCTCTTCAGGCACAGGTGTTCACCTCGGGTCCATAGAGCAAGAGCATAAAACAGCATGGACAACATTTATCTTAGACACTTCTAAGGGCCTAACTAAAGCAGGAATAGAACGAATAAACGACTCTATTCGTACTTACGTTTGGTGTTTGCTAGGGTCGCAAGCACAAACGAGATCGAGCATTACTGATCCTTCTACTGGTTTTGACGCACAAAAACAATACTTAGCAAATTTAGAGGACGCCATTAATTCTACAGTTGATTTGCCTTCAAGTATAAAAAGGTACCAAAATGTTTTACAATTTGCAAGATCGAAAGTAGACTTTGCTGTTGGCACTGGTTTATACATGCTGCCTTCTGACCTCAGACTCCAGATAGGCACAATAATAAACTACAATAATAAATCCTTGTGGCAGGCGATGAACAGAAGGTCGGGAAAAACGAAAATAAATTCTGAGCCAGTAATATTGCAAGCAGTAAAAAAACAAGATGACCCCCCAAGAATAAGCCATCCAATCCCCAAGGCCCAAAGCCCAAAGACCATTGAAGACGCGAGCTCTGTTCGCGATGACGAAAAAAATAATGACCATGAATATGAAAAGACAGCACTTGTTGTTGTATTAACTGGCCTAGGATTACTTGGTCTTTATTTTACTAAAAATTAACCCAACTATTAAGAGAACTAATGCCCATAAGTGCTCAGCCAAAGCCAACTACTTTGCTTGCAGTAGACAAAAGCCAGCTAACGACACCCCCTAATATACCTGGTAAAGAGTCTATAGCTTTACTGGCTAATTTTTTTTAATAAATCCGCAAGATGATCAAGCTGTTTTTTTACCCACGATTTATCAGGCGGTGATGGAGGCGATGGCGGTGGAGGCACTGGGCTTTGACCACCGCCGCCTGTAATAGCCATCACCAGTGTACTTATTGCAAATCCTAAGGCCGTTATAACGCTTACTAATGTGACTCCTTGCTCTCTAAACAGTGTTCTTATTCTTTCTGCTAGTGTTGTGTCTTCATATAAAATTTCTTTGGATAGTTTCTCTTATTCTGCTCACTTGAGTTCGTAATTGTTCTCGGTTAGTAGACAACACTTCTAGTCTTGCTGATCTCTCTTGTTCAAGATCTTTTAGTCTTTGGGTTATTCTTTCTTTAATATCACGCCCTAAGTTGGCGTCATCAGCCTCAACGAGTTTTTCTTTTTCTTTTTTTATATGCTCATCTAGTTCACCCAGTTTTGCTAAATTGTTTGTTAATTCGCCTCTGATGGTTCTTAAAGCATGATCAAGGGCCGCTATTTCTCGCATGGGTAGCGGTGAGTCGTGTATAGTCTTTAATGCTGTTTCTTCTGAAAAACTGGTTTCTGCTTCTATTGCATTTATTAATTCGTCTGCCGATTGATTTAATTCTTTAAGTTCCATGTTTTGTATTTGGTTATCTGTTGGGAGTTCCTGCAGTGTGTTTTGAAGTTTAGAAACTGCCTCCGCCCTTAATTTCGGTTTAACAAGACCAAGGCGATTTTGATCTTTCACACTGAGTCTTTGTATAATTGTACTCTTGGCTAAAAACTTTGATGGGTCTGGTTTAGTTGTAAGCCGAACAAGTTGTCCTTGATCGTTTTTCACAGACAAATGACCATCTTTTAATTCAAAATCATTTGGGTCTATAAATTCGGGAGGTTCTTGACCTAAACTTTGGTAAAATGATCTGACCTTACGTTCTGTTATTTCATGCCACATTGAGAGCGTTGAGCGATGTTGTATCAAAGGGATCATTTCACTCATGTCGTCTCCAGGATCAAAAACATCATAATCTTCTTCACCTTCAATTCCTGCCATGTTTTTAAATAATTAACTTTTTTATTTTGTTTTATAAAAATGTCGCAAACATATGGTTCAATTCTTGACCCGCATAGAAGACTGAAAGAGCCCTTTGGCGTGAAGGGAAATAAACGGAATATTATTGTTCCAAATAATCCATCTACTATTGATGCAGATCAAATTCTTACTGTCACATTTCCAGACCTAGGAGCGGATGAAGTGATTGTGCCAGGCTCTGCGCGACTTACGTTCAAAATAGAACTTGAATCAACAGACACAAACAGGACAGTTGTGCAGAATCTGGGACGGGCAATCGTTAAGAAAATTTCTATAAAACTTGAGGGGCAAGAAATATTTTCTTTACATAATGCAGACATATTTTTAACCTATTCTGATCTATGGCTAACCGAGAATGAAAGGAATGATCTTGCGTTTCAAGGAATCGAAAATAATGAAGCACTAAAACACAGAATAGGCGCTGAAGATGCTAAAGACGGCAAAAAGTATGTAGCTGTAAGTTATGCGTATGGAAATCGCTTTTCCGTCCCCTTGGATTTTGAGTTGTTAAGTGCGCATGCGCCATACTTTCAAGGAGCATTAAAAGACAGATTGTCATATGAACTAACTTTTAATGAATACAAACGTGTTATCAGATCATCAGACACTGAAGCAAAGTACAGCATTTCTGACATCGCGCTAGAGTTTGACATTGTTAGCAACCCTCACTTAGCAAGGTTAATCGAGCAACAATATCAGTCAAAATTAGCAATATATTACGAAAGAGTGATTCACCATTCTACACATCCTAAAAGCAGGGCAGACACTATATGGAATTTCAGTTTTAGTGTCTCAGCAAGATCACTCAAAGGTATTTTATTGCTGTGCGAAGACGAAGAACCGTTTAAAAGACAAACTGAAAAGTTTCTTAATCCTAAAATAACGAAAGTGCAATGTGCAATTGAGGGTAGTCCCAACCAAATCTATGGGAGCGGGCTTAAACCTTATCAGCATTTTGACGAAATAAGAAAATTGTTTGGAGGTGGGAGGCATAGAAGTCCAACAGTAGACCTTGTGTCTAAAGATCTACACCTTCATGATGTTAGACTCGATGATTATTTAACAACGAAATACGGTTTATGGATTGAACTAAGGTCAACTGAGGATAATCAGTTGCATGGAAGTGGGAGAGCTGTTAAAGACATAATAAACATTCAAATTGACAGAGAAAAAGATGACGATAAACCGCTTAATGTATATTTGTTTTTAATATATGATGCGCAGCTGAATATTCAAGATAACAGATTAAAAGATATACATTACTAAATTATTTTTTATTTTTAAAAAAAGCATGTCTGTAAAGCATTATCCAAAAAATACCTACAGCGCCAGAGTCGCCAAAAGAAGGGATAGTAGAAACCCCTGACATAAAAACCTTCAGATTAACCAACATTACACAAATGCAACAAAAACTAGAGCAGGACCTTTCAAAATACAGCAAAACCAAACGAAGGTATTCTGCTGCCTTTAATGCTGTTACATATGTTAATACTGGAGCATCGGCTTTGAGTGGTCTATCAGCAGGGGCAAGTGTTGGTTTCTTAGCAACAGGTGTAGGTGCACCCGCAGCTTTACCTCTAGGTGGTTTGTCTTTAGCTCTCGGTCTGTGTTCATTAGCTGTAAGTGCTGCTAGCAAAAAATTAAAAACTAAACTCCAAAAGCACACAGCTATGGTTCAACTAATAACAGCTAAACTTAGTTCGTTCAAACTGACAATAAATAAAGCGCTAGTTGACTCAAACATCACGGATGAAGAATTTAGCCGTTTACAGGCCGATTTTGATGACTATAAAAGACAAAAGTTTGATCTTCAAAAAAAGGCAAGGGCAAGTTTTTCTCAACAGCCAGACACCGAGCAGATAAAAAAGGAATGTTTAAAAAAAAGTAAACGAAACATTAAACTCTGCTCTAAACAGCTCACATTAACAACGCCAAAGGGTGTTTATACTTTAGTTTATGAGTCCAAGCACAAAAAGACCGTCGATATTGATTCTGATTAAGTATTTTTTTTTAATTTAAATAAATATTTTGAGTTAGAAAAGAAACTCAGCATGGATAAGATATATGAAGGTCCAGACAAATTGTTTGAAGCAATGCGTAAGGAAGAAGATTTATCAAAAGCTTTAAATGATATTAATCTAGAAGTCATTGATCCAACAAACGTACAGGCAAGTGTTGTTCATGCTATTTCTCAAGTTCCAGGTAAACTAACAATAGACCCACCAGTTAAAGTAATGTTAGCTGTTTTAATCGACTATATAACAATAAATGAAGAAAATCTACAAGTCTGGGTCTCAACTAAACAACAGGTTATTCTTTCGCATAATGACTTAACGCCTGGTTGGGCAGACCAACTGCTTGCACAGTTTGATGTGGCCGCTGAAGAAGCCAAAATGAGAGGCTCTGGTTGGTCAGAGGGCGAAGTCTTAGAGATCAGATTAAAACAGTCTAAGTATGAGCCGATTGTTGGCAAGGCTTACATTTCGCTACCTCCAGCATTAGTCGCAAAAAGAGCAGTTCTAAACATAAGGAATTCAGACGACAAATGTTTCATGTGGTGTGTTCTTGCAAGGCTGCATTACGCCCGCAAAAACGCAGAGAGAGTATCTAACTATCAACCTTACATCAATGGGATGTCCTTTCCTGTTAGTGTAGATCAAATTGATCAGTTTGAAGAACAAAACAAACCAATAACTGTTAATGTATACACATGGGATGAGGAAACAAATTTGGTGCCTATTAGAGTGTCTAAAGACAGCCCAACAATAGGCGATCCAGCCAAAAGTCATGTGGACTTACTCCTAATGTTTTCATCGGCAGGGCTGCCACATTACACATTGATACGCACAATGAGTAGACTAATGCGGCATACTTCAAAAAATCATGGCAAACAAGAATTCTGTAGAAAATGTTTAACAAGAATTCCATCTGTTCAAGCCGCGAGTGAACATATAAAACATTGTAAAAGTTCTGTAGACTGTAATACAGAACTAATTACGCCCCCACCCGGATCTAAAGTTAGTTTTAAGAACTGGAAACGGCTGCAAACAAGTCCATACGTAGTTTACGCAGACTTCGAGTCGCTTATTGTCCCTTATGAAGGGCCAACCCCACAGAAACTTCCTAAAACAGCCTTTGTGAGTAATCATCAGATTTGTTTATTTGCCTTCATTATTGTCAGGTCGGATGGTGTCCATTCGGAACCAGAATTATATAGAGGGCCTAATGCTGCACAATACTTCTTAGAACGCATGCAGCAAGAGCGTAACGCCTGTTTTAATAATCTAAACTTATCTGAAATCATAATGGCGCCTGAAGACCAACAACAGTATGACTCAGCCACACATTGTTGGATTTGCGGTTTAGGGCTCTCATCAGACGCAGAGAATCCAGCAGTAAGAGACCATGATCACATTAGCGGAAAGTTCAGAGGAGCAGCGCACAGTAAATGCAATCTTCAACTTAAGGTTGACCCAGCGAAGTGGAAGCTGCCCATCTTCTTTCATAACTTGCGAGGTTACGACTCTCATCTTATATTGCAAGCAGTAACCAGCGACTCCAGGATAACATGCATTGCACAGTCATCAGAAAAGTACATGTGTTTCACTTTAAATAACATGTCTTTTTACGACTCTATGCAACACCTGATGGGATCATTAGAGGCGCTGGCTATGTCCTTAAAGTCCTGCCCAATAACAGAAGAATATTTTGACCCAACTCTTGTTAGAAAGGGCGTTTACCCTTATGAGTACATGAACAGTTGGCAAAGGTTTGATGAAGATACACTTCCGCCTAAAGAAGCGTTCTTTTCTAGTCTTAGAGGAAAGGGCATCAGCGATTCAGATTACCAGCATGCTCAAGATGCGTGGCAGAAGTTAGATTCTAAAACGATGGGAGACTATCATGATTCATACTTGATGGCTGATACATGTTTGTTGGCGGATATTTTTGAAAATTATAGAAAGACCTGCATGAAACATTATAGCCTGGACCCCGCGCATTACATTTCTGCGCCCGGGATGAGTTGGGATGCTTTCTTAAAAGATACTAGAGTACAGATTGATTTATTGTCAGATTTACCAATGCTTCAGATGATTGAAAACGGATTGGCGGGAGGAATTAGTATGGCGTCGCATCATTACTGTAAAGCAAACAACAAATACTTGGACACTATGATCCAAGTAAAAGGTCTAACTATCTCATGTATTTAGATGCAAACAATCTGTATGGTTGGGCAATGGCGCAATCACTTCCACTACGTAACTTTAAAATGTACACAGACGGCGGTACGAATAATATTCAAGGAGCATTAAAGTGGTTGAGCAGTTTAACGCCAGATCAACAGCGTGGATACATTCTAGAAGTTGATTTAGAATATCCTCATGAACTCCATGACCTACATAATGACTACCCATTAGCAGCAGAAAGTCTAAAGACGGCAAAAACAGAGCCGCCTAAACTTGTTCCCAATCTTCGAGGTAAATTACAGACTTCTACAATTTATTTAAGACATGGTTTGAAGTTGACAGCTGTTTATCGTATAATTGCTTTTGATCAAGAACAGTTCATGAAACCATACATCATGAAGAACACTGATCTCAGAACTAAATCCACAGATGCTTCAGAAAAAGACTTTTTCAAGCTGATGAACAACAGCTGTTTTGGAAAGACTATGGAGAATCCGCACAAGCGTAAAGATGTCAGATTGGTCACCAGAGAGAACGAAGCAATTAAGCTGACTTCAAAACCTAATTATCAGGACTTTAGAAGATTTCATGATGGGCTTTTTGGCATAATGATGAAAAAAAAGAAAGTCAAATTGGACAAACCTGTATTTATCGGTTTACTGTTTTAGAATTATCAAAGCTTTTGTTGTTAGAATTTCTTTATGACTACTTTAAACCCTCGTATCCAGAGTCCAGAGTACTTTACACAGATACAGATAGTTTTGTTATAGATATCCCTACTGAAGACATCTATAAAGACATGGAAATCGAAGTAGCTAAAGGGCATGCGGGATGGTATGATACATCTGATTACCCTAAAGATTCGCCTTTACATTCATCCATTAATAAGAAGGTTTTAGGAAAGATGAAGGATGAATTATCTGGAGGGGTGATTAAGGAGTTTATTGGTTTAAGGTCGAAAATGTACAGTATTTCGAGCCAGGAGAAAACCATTAAGAAAGCAAAAGGAATATCTCGCAGCGTTGTGCAGTCAAACATATCACATGACAACTACAAAGAAGCATTGTTTGACAATAAGACTTTTCATCATGACAACGTAAAACTACGATCTAATCTACATGAGATCAACACAACTGTTGTAACAAAGAAGTCATTAGATAGAACAAACACTAAACGAGTATTTGTTAATCCAGAGTTTTCATATGCAATCGGGCACTGGAGGGCCGCATAAACAGGGGGGTTTATATTTTTCATCAACTTTTATTATAAGATCAATCATAGCTTCATCCAATTCATTTAAATCTTTTCTCATGTTTGCTTGATGTGCTCGAATTTTTTCTATTATTTCAAGATATTCTTTTTCCCAATTTGGGATTTTGGATTGTAGGTGATCTGGATGGTTTAGCATGCATTGATTAATCTTCACAAATGTTCCCCTAATAGCAGAACACGCATGAAATGATTCCCGTATCATTTTCAAGGTCTCTTCCTTTATCATTCTTGTTTCGTTCTGTGCTTCCTCCTGAGCTTCCATTTTAAACTCAAATATATTTTCGTAAATTAATTAAGCGGAACTGTGTCTGGCGGGCACTGGAGAACAGCATAATTATATTTCTTCTTCACCGAGGGCTTCACCGAGGGGTTTATATTTTTCCTCAACTTTTATTATAAGCTCAATCATATCTTCATCCAATTCAGCTTGATGTGCTCGAATTTTTTTATTATTTCAAGATATTCTTTTCCCCAATCAAAATTTGGGATTTTGGGCTGTAGGTGATCTGGATGTTTTAGCATGTATTGATTAATCCTCATAAATATATGTCTAATAGCAGAATTTTTTTCAAATGATTCTTGTAACATTTTCAAGGTCTCTTCCTTTATCATTCTTGTTTCGTTCTGTGCTTCCATTTTAGACTCAAATATATTTCTGTAAAATTAATTAAACAACTGGAACTGTGTCTGGCGGGATTATCTGCAGTTCTTCCTTCACAAAAGATCTTTGAGGAGCTGGTTGTTTTGTTGTGTCAGTTTCTCGTAAATAATACACGGGCGGATTCATTTTTACAATTCTTTTTATTTCATATGGATCAACACTCCAAACTGGATCTGTTGCCCTGATGCGAGTGTCCCCTTCTGCTTCCCCCGGTAAATAAAGTACCTTACTTTTAAACCAAATGGCAATAGTTTGCCGGATGAACTGGCGTCTCCTTCAACAACAACTTATTGTTTGTTTTTTGATTGCTTGTACTGGTTTTAGCCCTTTAAATTCTTCATTATTCATTGCGCGCAAAACTGAGGGCAGTCTTCTAACCCATTCTGTGTTGCGAGAATTGTCAATCAGCTCTCTGTGATACTGGTAGGAAAAAAGTCTTTCAGATAACTGTTTGTTAAAGTTTTCAACTAAAGCCTGTGATCTGTGAACTCCTGGGATGCCTCTTTTAACGGTAACTCTATGTTTTAACAATAATTGATTCACTCGGCCTTTAAATTCTTTTCCATCATCGACTTGAATCATGCGAGGATAAGTTAAGGGACCCGTTGATATATCAGTTGTATGGCAACAGCAACAGCAGAAGCACTCTTTTGTGTTAATGGTTCAGCATCTTTGTATCTTGAAGCTATGTCAATGACTGTGAGTGCGTACTTAAATCTTTTTCGTCTAATCGTATCATGGGGTAAATATAGAAGGTCCATTTGATGGGTGTCGTTCGGTATTGTATTCACAAAGTGCGGTCTTTGTATTCGTCTAGGCGCAGGTAAATAAATTTGCCAAATCGCTTGTTTAGATAACCATTCCTTTGCTTTTTGTTCACTGACTCCCGCTGCTTGGCTTAGCTTTTTAATTGCCGTGATTCCCTTCCAATATCCTTTTGGTGAATAATAGATTTTGTTCATTTTTATTCAGCCAATATTATGTGCAACAAAATACACAACGGTCATACCAAAGACGATAAACACGATTTCTTGCATCTTTTGTTTTTCTGATGGTTGATAAAAGTCACTGAATTTTGGTGGGGGCAATGTCTCGATTGGTTTCCCTGTTACAAGATAATATTCTTTTATTGCTTGATCAACATCTTTAAATGTGTAAGCTGCATGTCCCTGTTTTTTCAGTTTGTTGTTAATAAAATCTAACTGCTCAATTCTCTGCTTTTCATAGTTATTTTGTGCAGCTGCTAGCTGCTCCATAGCTTTGTTATGTCTTTTTCTCTCGCCGTCATCCCGTAGTTTACTAAACGCATAATTACTTCCGCTAAAAGCAAGCGCATTAACCACAGTGCCACCAATCATCATTACGAATGAAGCCATTTTATAAATGTATTTTTTATTTTACATATTTATACTGTCTGGAATTATTCCTTGCTTAACTAGAAAATCTTTCGTAGCAAACGAAGCTGCAATGATAGCAATCAGCTTTGCTGAATCCTCAAAGTCTAGTTTGCCAAGATCTGCTGGTTTAATTTTTAACAGGCTTTTACCAAGCATTGTGTATCCTATACTTAGACCACCAATAACAGCAGAATGGTAAACAAGATTGGTAACAGTCTTTTCGGCGCTCATTTTTAAAAACAAAATAATAATTATATTTAGTAATAAAACATGAAAAACCGATGATCTGCTAAACATTCCTGAACTTATGATTACAAATGACCAAGTTGATGACCAAGCTATTATGCCAAAAAAGAAAGACTGTATTGTTTGGCAGCATGTGGAAAAACAAAACAGTTCCTCGGAAATGAATTCAGCATAGAACAAATTCAACAAATGTCACCACAAGACATTGTAAAGTATCATAACAGGTATGAAGCGCAACTAGGATCAAGAATGGTAAAAAGTGTTGGGCAAACGGTTCTTAGTTTGTACACTAAACTAGTCAGTAGATTTGCTCCCATTGATTCTGAACAAGATTTTATGTATGATTTAACGCAGGATCCAGTTTTAACAAAGACATTAGAGTCTCTAGGATGTGATCTATACTACAGATTTGGAACATTACTGTCACCATTAATCATGGGATTAATTACTTTTAATCATATAGATTTTATTTCCCTTAAAAATGACCAAGCCAGAAAATCAGCAGAATCAGAAAGCATTGAATCAGGTGGAGAAAGTGTGCAGTAAGAAGCTTTCTTATTCTGGACGTGTTGCAGCAGGGAAAAAATTAGCAGAGTGGAACAAACAAACAAAATTAAAGTTACAAGCACATAATGAAAAAGTGCTAGAGCCGCAGCCAGTTGTTTCAATGCTGGCATTGAGTCATTAGAGTCTCTAGGATGTGATCTATATTACAGATTTGGATTAATCATGGGATTAATTACTTTTAATCATATAGATTTTATTTCCCTTCAAAATGACCGAGCCAGAAAATCAGCAGAATCAGAAAACATTGAATCAGGTGGAGAAAGTGATGAGTAAGAAGCCTGGGCGCGTTGCAGCAGGAAAAAGATTAGCAGAGTGGAACAAACAAAAAAAATTAATGTTACAATCACAGAATGAAAAAGCGCCAGAGCCGCAGCCAGTTGTTTCAATGCCGGCTATAAAAACACAAGAACAAGTTGATCCTAAAACAACGCCAGGGCTGCCTACACCGCCAAAGTCTTCATGGAATTTTCTTAAAGCAATTGTCATTTTTGGCAGCATTGCTGCTGGGGGTGGTTATTACGGTTATAAAATATATAAACAAAAACAAAAACCAAAGCAGTCCAAACAATCTCAACCACTAAATACAGAAGTCGAACACAAAAGTATGCCAGCCCCACCAACAACAAAAGTTCATTTTGATCCATTTCAGATGCAATAATACTTTAAGAACTTAATAAATAATTATAAGTTAACTTGAATAAGAACTTGGCTGTACTTAAAGGATGACTTAATTACAATCTTGAGGTGACTTAAGTTAAGAACTTGAGGTGACTTGATCAAGAACTTATTAAGAACTTGATGTGACTTAAGTAGAAACTTAAAGGAACTTAATAAAGAACTTAATTAAAAACTTAATTAAGAAGTTGGGGTGACTTGATTAAGAACTTAATTAAAAACTTGGGGAGACTTAATTAAGAACTTAATTAAGGACTTGGGGTGGCTTGGGGTGAAGGTGTTAAGTGTCTCAAAGTGGAACTGTGGGGACCACTTGCTTTGTGACTGAACAGGTTGTGTCCCGCGCGCACCTCAATCAACTAGGCCAAGTGATCACATAGGGTCGTTTGGCCTAGTTTGCCGCTGAGCTTTGCAGGTGCTGCCGCGCTTTGCAGGTCAAGCGATCATATATGATCACTTGGCCTAGTTTGCCGCCGAGCTTTGCAGGTGCTCCGTGCTGACGTCACGAATGTTCTTTGCTGATTGCACCATAATGTTGCAAGTTAACCTGGTCAGGTGAGCGTCGCGAGCCCGCCTTATAGCGGTTACAGTCAGCTAATTACAGGTATCGCGGGATCCACCCGGGACCGCTGTACATGTTACTGCTTGCCACAATCCCCGAACCCTCTAATTAGGGTTGTGCACACAGTGTCCCGCCAAGTCTTACATGATTTCTAAATTTAGGGGGGATTTCCACTCTAGTGTTTGATGACTGTATGTGTGAAAATGATGTTATTGAAAATGATCAGGAAAAACACAGGATTAAGCAAAAACTGAAATCTGAAAAGTTTTAGTAAATTAGTATTGAAAACGGATAATCCTACACAGTATGTTTGTTTGTAAAAAATCGTTATTTTTTGTTTATTGAAAAATGTGTGATGGATTATCATTTTTAATTCATTGTTGAAGTCTTACCAGTTAGAGAACAGTAAAATGTTTATTCGGGCTCACCTACCCGAAACGGAGTTGAGGGTAGGTGAGCCAGAATGAACATTTTACTGTTCTCTGCCCGTTTTAAAACTAACTCTCTTGGAAGAGGAAGGTAAGAATTGCCAACTATAGGATAGAACTTTGTTTGTCTCAATCTAATTTGAAGGACTGTTCCTTCAGACCAGCCAGAACCCCTTAACTTAGCCTCCTCACTAGCATGGTTAAACTGTGTAAGCATGTAATCAGCCCATTCAGAATTAAAGTCGCGATAGCTAATAACTTCTTTCTGTTTAGTTGAAACCCAAACTAGTATACTACTATCATCAGGGGTTATATATTCAATCAGAATGGCCAACAACACTTTTGCTGGCGGCTCGTGTTGAAGAGACTCTGGGATTTTAGTGATAGCGTTTGTCACGCTTTCATGAACATTGAGGGGTTAATAATGCCCATGTCTACTTTGCTAAACATATTGCTTAATTGTTTGTCACTACCTTTCACCAGTGTGCTGGCTGGTAGTTTTTCAAACTCAGACTCGCTTGTGAGGCTCATTTTTTTAACTCAAATATTTACGTAAATTTTTAAAAAATGTAAATAAAAGTATGTAAAACGCGCTTTTATTCTTCGCCCAAGCATTGCAACACTTCAAGACACGTTAACCTTACAATAACATCTGCTAATATCCTAGCTTTTTCTGAATCACTACAGTCAATGTTCATCACATTGAATGCTTCGTTAAATAGTTCACTATGATCTTTTATTATATTGTTTACATCATTCTCAAACCCAAATTCACTAAAATCAATGTTTAATGCTGTCATTGATTCGTCAAATAGTTCATTACAATTTTTAAAATCAGATTCACTGAGTTCGACAGCCATTTTTAAATCTAAAATAAATAAAAAAAATAATTGTAAATTCAGCTGTACTCATAGTCTTTTCTAATCGTAAAACCTGATCTTCATTAAAGCAAATAGCTACTCCTTCAGAAAAACAAACAGTGGAGCATGTTCTAAGCTCATGTAAAGTAGCCCTGGCTCAAGGAAGGTACACATGGAGGCACAACCAAGTGCTCAAAGAAATTGTACAAGTAGTCTGGGCTAGTACCAACACCACAAAAGGGAGAATCAGGACTCCAAAAGCACCCGCAACATTCTTCACGGCAGGAGGCAGCAAATCATGGCCAAGAACAACAGTGCCACTCGAAACATGCAGGCAGAGTCTGCTGGATGGGGCAGATGACTGGGAGTGCACTGCAGACCTCCCAGAATGGAAGAGTCACCCAGAGATCATCAGCAAGAGTGGCATGAGACCAGACATAGTAGTCCACTCTAAGTCAACCAAGCAGCTGATCATGATCGAGCTCACGGTGCCATATGAGAACAGAATGGAGGCAGCTCAAATCTACAAGACTGAAAAGTATGCTGATCTGGCAAACAGCCTGAGGAGAGAAGGCTATCAGGTCAAAGTCCTCACTGCAGAAATTGGAGCTAGGGGATTTGTAGGAACGTCTGCATACAGCCTCATGAAACAGCTCTCAGTTGCAGGGAAGGAAAAAACCAGAGCCCTGAAAGCAATGGCAGAAGCGGCAGAGAGGTGTTCAAGCTGGATCTGGTCAAGGAGGAACAAAAGTGAACTTCATAAGGCTTAATTTCCCTACAAATATCAGGTGTCCTGTGGCTCAGTGGTTAAAGTGCGAGTCATTAAGTAGAAAATGAGCATGTCCAGAGGGTCATGGGTTCGAATCCCAGCCATGGCTCATCCCAAGATGGGGGGAAAAAAAAAGGGGGCAGCAGAGGGACATCCGGAGTCATGAACCGGGTGTGGCCCAACCCCCCTAGAGTGTCAGGAGATAAGGGCCGAAACACTTGCTTGAAGGGGGCTTCTCTTCTGAGGACTCTCTGCTGCCACGCTCTCCACGAGTTTCTTTCTACTAGTCTTTTCTAATCGTAAAACCTGATCTTCATTAAAGCAAATAGCTACTCCTTCAGAGCCAGTAGAAACAGTCAGATTAACATCTTCAGGAGCCATATTATCAACTAAAATGGCAAACAACTTTATAACCGGTTGGGGCCAAGAATCTGGTATTTTACTGATGGCCTGCTTCACGCTTTCTCGCATATTTATGGGCTCAAAAAGATCAGTAATTAATTCTTCAAACCTGCTCTTTAACTCTTCTCTATCAGCCTCCCTCTCCCAATCCAACTCGTAAAGTATATTAATAAGCTCTGTAGCTACTTCGAGCTTCATTTTTAAACTCAAATAAAATCATAAAATTAAAAAATTAAGTAATCAGTTCCTCTTGTTTTGCGCAAGAATCAGAAGAAGTTATATGTGTGTGCGTGCGTGAGTGGGTGGGGTGGGGTGTGCGTGAGTGGGCGGGGGGTGGGGTGTGCGTGCGTGGGTGGGGGGTGGGGTGTGCGTGCGTGGGTGGGGGTGGGTGTGCATGAGTGGGCGGGGGGTGGAGGGGGGTAGTGTATGGGGGTGGGGTGTGCGTGAGTGGGGCGGGGGTAGTGTATGGGGGTGGAGGGTGGTTAGTGGGGGTGGGGGTGGTGTGTGGGGGTGGGGGTGGTGTGTGGGGGTGGGGGTGGTGTGTGCAGGAGTTACCTCCCTTTTTGCCCTGTTGAGGACCTTTCTAGGCCGCAGCAAAATTTACCGATGGGCGGCACAGTTCTGGCGTATTTTTAGCCCTGCTGAGGGTCTTTCTAGGCCGCGGTAAAATCTACCGACGCGCGACACAGTTCTGGTGTATTTTTAGCCCTGTTAAGGGTCTTTCTAGGGCACAGCAAAATCTACCGACGCGCGACACAGTTCTGGTGTATTTTTAGGCTGGAGCATGCTTCCTTGGCCAGTATTGATTTTTTCACAGCAACTAGCCAGAAGGCCGCGTTTAACCACTCTGCTGACGTTACTTTGCATATATTTTAAAATGAGCTTTCTTTTCTCATACAAGCTGTGAATTAAAATTCAAAGCTTGTGAAACTTTGAGTAGAAGAAAAAACAAAATGATAATTCCATCAGTTTTCTACACAGCATGGGTTCAATCAGAATTTCAGTTTTCAAATAATTCTCCCAGGACGCTTTTGGATTAGATTTTTAAAAAAACAGTTTTTGTTCTTTCAAGCTAATGGCCTAAAAACAAAGATTGTAGAAGAGTTTTACGATTCCCTTAAAACAAAGATTGTAGAAGAGATTTACGATTTTCTTCAATCATCTTATCATCAAGTTGCTCTACAAAACAATTACGTAAAAAAACATCCAGTTCACTTACTGTCATTTCACGTTTTCCTTGCTTCGTTTCCAAACAATTTAGGCTCTCTTTTGGCCAGGTTGGTTTTGAGCAAGGCTCGTCACGTTCTAATTTTTCAAGATACAAAATCATTTCCCGATAATAGGTTTTGTATTTCAATATTATTTCTTTTTGCTCATCCGAATACAGCAAATGTTCAGTTTGGCTTTCTTGAGAACTAACATTCATTGCAGTCTCTTGTGAAGACTATCCAGCTTCCAGGTTTGACTCTACCATTTTTTGTTCAGTGCAGTGATAACACACAACTTGACTCGTAGACAGCCCACTGAAGAATGAGAGCTAGGCCGGCAAGCTCAGCGTCCCAGCAGAAATGATGTCATACCCCCTGTCAATTGGTTGAACGTGCGCACGTGACAGTTCAGCCCACCACGTGATGATTAATAATGCAGTATTAGCTGCAGGCCTCCTGTGCAGCAGAGCGTGCAACGTAGTTGCAGCGACCAATATTGATTGGGGCCAGTCTGGGGTAGGACTGCCAAGCCATATAAATGTTAAAATGTTTAGTTGACTTTATGCCATGGAGAGAATGTAAATATTCGGGTTCAAGCTCACCCATCTTATTTTGCACGTAAGCCCCCATTTTAAATTAACGATTACGTCGATTTTTGGAGGTTTTTGCATGTTAATTTTGTTTAAAAACAGGTGTTAATGTTGGCTAAAAGTAGCATGAGAAGGACGTGATTTGTTTGTGAAAAGGGGGGTTTTCGTGCAAAATAAGATGGGTGAACTTGAACCCGTATATTTACATTCTCTCTGTTTGAGTTGGAATGACATCCACAGGAGAATGTCTGCACCCACATTTAACAGACATTACAAAACAAACACTGTGCCTTTCGACCTCTCTGGTCGTCCTCAGACCAACGATATTCAAGACACTGAAAACAAAGGACAGTCAGTTATCTCCACTAATTGGGCGTACAATGGATGTGGAATGGAAACGAGGCTGCTGGGAAGAGAAACAAGTCGGGTCCCCCCCCAAAAAAAGTAATAATGAGCATCATCACATCAACAACAACAAAACCAGCAACATCAACAACAACAACAGCGATAACAAGGACAAAAACACCAACAACAGCAATAACCATAATGGTAACGACGAAGACGACGATGACGATGATGATAATACTGATGATGATGATGGTGATGATGAAGATGATGATGATGCCAAAAACAGCATGAATGCTGCTGCTGCTGCTGCTGCTGCTGCTGCTGCTGCTGCTGCTGCTGCTGCTGCTGCTGCTGCTGCTGCTGTTGCTGCTGCTGCTGCTGCTGCTTATGACGATGGTGATGGTGGTGGTGGTGGCGGTAAAATAAAGATAATATTACCACCACTATTTCAATGTTAAGAAGAATGGTAGTATAATTGTACAGAAATAGTAACTAGGATTGTAACATGCATGTGGTGATAAAGATATATAATGACAAGAGAGGAACGAAGGACAGGGTTAGAAGATATTCAAATAACATGGCTGTAGTAGCAATAGAACCATGATGATAATACTATTGCTGCTGCTGCTGCTGCTGCTGCTGCTGCTGCTGCTGCTGCTGATGATGATGATGATGATGATGATGATGATGATGATGATGACAAGCGAACAGAGAAAAAAGGGGGGTGGGGTGGGGCTAGAGGCAGAGGAGAGAGGAAAAAAAAGTGGATATAGATCATGGAAATGAGATGAAGATAGAACCTGAAACTAAGCACATCGTTGTCTGTATTAAGCCTGCCTTTGTGGACGCAGACAGGACGCAGACAAGAACACAGGCTGTGAGACACACACTGACGGACAAACACCTACATCTGAGACAGCTCGCAACAGGAACAAAGATGCACGTCATTTAGTGGCAGGAACGAGACTCCAGTGACACATGTACATACTCATGTAAGTATGTAGGTATGAATGGTGCATCGTATTTTATCTGTTCTTTTCTCTCTTTTTTTCTGCAATAACAAGACCACTAAGTCTTACCATTTCTGAAGATAGATGGCGCTGTTGCATTTCTGCATTTGTGGAGGAGGGCATAGTGGAGACCTTGACCTTGATGGTGTAGTTCAGACGGAGGTCATGCACCACGATAGCGAAGAGAACAAAGTGTTGTCTGCTGACCCAGTCCATCAGGAGAGGGACCTCAGGTGTTCACAGCCAGTCCTCCTGTCCTGGAACTCTGACGTGTCGTTGACCTGAATGATCAGAGACAGGAAGTTGTCCTGGGAACACGTCTGCTGCAGGAACTGGATCTGCATCACGTGACCCTCGGAGGTGGAGACGTTGAACCAGCAGACTGCACTGAACATGGTACCGTTGTTCACCGCTGGTTCTTGAGTCGTTGATGCTGAGAATCACAAGTCCCCTGCACTTCGCTGCACGTTGTCTCCTGTGCAGGAACTGATGCGACAGTAGTGCATGTTTTAT